>QEPC01006369.1:958951-974690 GCA_003113815.1 Sphenodon punctatus
TCCTTCAAGGCTGTTCCTTAATTGTGTTCCAGTGCAGCATTACTACAGGTGCAAGGAATGATGCCTTAATATACAATAATGTAGATATTGAAGTCTGGTATCAATTCTCTGCTTAGTCTGCTCTTTGCTAAGCTAAACACAGGGCATGTGGAATACTAGTGCAGCTGGTGTAGGAATGAAGTAGCCTTACTGTAGGATTAATAGCAAGGGACAGAGTGATTTTTTGGTTGGGGGCCACTGAGCACTGAAACGGAGTGATTTGGGGAGCCAGAGCACTGAAATGAGGGTCAGTACCCCCCCAGTGGCAAATCTTCCCCCTGCCAGCCCCCCATAACCTCCCACTCACCCCTGCCAGGCTGCTGAGGATCTGAGTCTGGGGACTCAGCTCTGATAGGCCCCAAGTCTGGTGCACTCTGCCCCCCCAAGCCACACCCCCTTGGCCTGTTTCCAGCGCACCGGTGACTTTCCTGGGCCACTTTGATTTCCCAATCCACCCCTGGGTGCATGCAGTATACGCGCATCATGGCTCCACCCCAACTGGTCCATGTACACGTCTATAAAAAGGCCCCTGTGATCCACAACGGCCTGCAGATTGATGGAGAAGGCCTGCTTCCTGTTCATGTAGTCGATCTTTGTGTGTGTGGGCCGTATGATAGGGATGTGGGTGCTGTCGATCTCCCCAATGCTATGGGGGAACCCCAGCTCCTCGAAGCTGCATATCACCTCCTCGGGATCGTGGAACTGGATGACCTGTTCAAGGAGGAGCTCCACAATCAGGTCGCACACATCATCAAGCACCCCTGTGCAGGGTGGCCATCCCCACCCCAAACTGCTCCCCAACACTCCTGCATGAATCAGGGGTGGCCAGCCGCCACACTGCCATGGCCGCTCATATCCCTGGCAGCAGCAGATAGTGCATGTTGGTCTCCCACCTCCATAAATGGGGGTTCAGGAGCTCTGCTAATCAGGTCAGGAGGGAGCAGTTCATATGGAAGTGGTCCATTCATTTCTCATCCATCCAGATGGCCAGCATATTCTCCCACCAGTTGTTGGTGCGGGAACATGTCCAGTGCCATCGGAAGGGTCACACGGCGCCCGTACATGTTCAGGGGCCACCAGGCGAGGATGAACCAGGCATGCATGGACACCATGGTGCCCAACATGGCATGGCGATGAGCAGCAGTCTGCCACACCCATCACACTGTTGCCGCCCTCCTCAGGTTTGCTGCCCTCCGACACTGTTCCCCCTGGAGGAAGTAGCTGCACCCTGGCAGCAGGAGCTGGGCTATCTGCTGGAACAGTAGACACAGCAGCATGTAACCAGGGCCCCGATTCTTCCGCGGAATTTTTTTTAAAATTCCGCGGGAGTCAGGGCTCAATTCTGCGCCTCGGCGCGATTTACCATGCGGGGGGGGGCTTGGATTGCCTCCTCCTCCCCCCGCACTGGTAAAAACCTCAGGGCTTCCCCTCCCCAGCTGCCGGGGCTTGCCCTCCCCAGCTGCTGGGGCGTGCTTGACTCTCCCCCCCCAAAAAAAACAAAAGAAATTGCCTTACCAGGGATGGCAGCAGCAGCTGCTCCGTCCAGCATGCTCGTACTTCCTGCTCGTACTTCCTGGCCCCTCCCGATGGGGCCTCTCAGGGTGATGCAGCCGGATGACATCATCTGGCTGCGTCACCCTGAGAGGCCCCGTCGGGAGGGGCCAGGAAGTACGAGCAGGAAGTACGAGCGCGCTGGATGGAGCAGCTGCTGCTGCCGTCCCTAGTAAGTTAATTAATTATCTAAAGGGGGTGCCTCCCCCCCCTGGCAACTGGGGAGGCTGGGGAGGGGAAGCCCCGAGGGTTTTTTAATTCCCCTCCCCTCATGGAATCTCCTGCCCCACGTCCCCGCAGCGCAGGCTTGAAATTCTGCGCTGGGGTAAGCGGGGCAGGAGATTCCGCGGGGGGAGGGGAATTCCGCGGGAAATCTGCAAATCGCAGACCCGCGTTTCCCTCGGGGCCCTGCATGTAACCAGTGCTCAGGACGCTCAACAGCACGACTGTGGCCTGAGGGGGCTCATCCTCCGGCAGCATGGTTCCACTGATCTCCACTTCCGAGAACCCCCTGATAGCAACCAGGTGGCAGCACCACATTGTAGGCCCTGCTCCTCTGGGTGCAAGCTACCAACCGACCATGGCCTGCACCACTGTGACTGACCGCTGCTTTACCTGCCGTGACCACCTATACCCCATCCTCTCTGCACACCACTGTGTGGCCTGTGTCCCTAGCCCCCACACCCCCAGTCTCCTGATCCACCTCTGTGTCCTCCCTGCTATGCGTTCCTCTGCTCTGCATGCCGCTCAACCTCCTCCACCTCACTATATACGCCATGCCTGACCGCTTGCATCGGGTCGCTTATGTACTGTGTTGCCCCATGTTCACTGCCCAACGATTGGTGCTGGACTAGGGGTGTGTTGAGCACTGTCACTGGGTCCCCGGCCTGGTGGATCATCCCCCAGCGTGCGCCGGTCGCCTGCCTGCCGGGGGGGGATGGGACTGCGGGGGGTCCGGTTTGTCCATGGGCACTGGCCCCCACCGCATTGCCTGTGGGCCGGCCCACGCACACTGGTGTACTACTGCATCTGCATCTCCTGAACCTCTGTTACCACCATGGGATGCTTTAGAATGCTGCAGCTGTGCTCGGTGGCGATACAGTGCCTAGCTTGGATTATTGGCCTGGCGCTCTAGCCAGCCATGGCCTCGCTCAACTGTCATCACCTGTGCTGGATCTCATCAGTCCAGTGTGTGGGTTGGGGAGTCCTGGCCGCAGGAGACCGGCCTATCTCAAGCATGCAAGGTCGCTTGTGGGTGCAGGGAGCAGCTATCCCCGTGCTCGTCCCAGTCACTGCTGTCCTCCATTCCTCTTCTGTTGCTTCTCCAGAGCGGGCCTCACTGCTGTCATGGCAGGCTGCTGTGTGGGGCCCTTGGGCAGGGATGGGGGCAAGGAAGGGTGGCATGCATGGACATGCTGTTGGGGACCCTATGGCAGAGCCCTGACGTGCAGCTGTTGGTGGGCGACCCGGTCGGTAGCAGATGGGTTCCAGCTCCTGTTACAATACATGTGGATGATGGGACATCACGTTGGGACCCCAGCTTGCGGGGGCATGCCCTGGAGCTTGGCTTCACCCTCCTGTGGTAACTGCTGTGGGGGCACCCACCCGCCGTTGTCGCGCCATGGACCACTGAGAAGATCACGGCCGTTCGCCTGGTGGTGACACAACCCAAGTACAGGCTTGCCTTGCAGTCCGGTGGTCCCCCTATTTCTGCCAACTACACCAGCACCCTCCTGCATGCCCGTGGCATCTTGCAAGTGGCCTCGGACTTGCAGGCCCTTCTTTGGAACTTGGGCTTGTGGCCCCCCAATGTTGGTGGACTCCTACCACTGTGGAACTCGGTGCCCTTCAATCGGTGAGGAACCTACCAGCTGTGAGGGCTGCAGCCGCCACTGCCAATAAACTCCTGCCCCACTTCCTGGTGGATACTCAAATGCATTGCCGGGGGTTCCGCAAGGGCCTGTTCACCTGGGAGGGTCTTGCGCAGGGACCTCCATTCCAGGAGCACCCACCAGACCATTCCTGAGCTGTGCCTCCCTGCCACCCACTCCCTGTCACCCTGATGGCCATGACTGTGCATTGCTTGGCCCCCCTGTGCCACTGCACTGCTGTTGCGTTGTCATCTGCATCCCCGTTGCCGGCTGCCTTGGCTGCCTGACCACATCGCCTCCTCTGTGTGCTCACGGCTCCATCCCGCAGGAGTTTCCATTGTGCCCTGGCCCGCCTGCTTTACCTGTGCCCTGGTGTTTGGCTACTCCTGACCAGCCGTGGGTTCGCGTGCACCCCATTCCCCTGCCACTCTTTGGTGGCAGGACCCCTTTCCCCCATCACGAATAAAGTACATTTCTGTGATGGTTGGTCCTGCCTTGCTTCTGTGCCAGTGGTGCCACTGGGGTACCCCTCCCATGGTGGCCTCCCTGCCCCCGTATGTGTGGTTGTGTGCTGGGGTGTGCTTGGTGTACATGTGGTCACTGGGGAAGTGTGGTGGTACCCAGTTGTGTGTACCCCTGGGGGCGCCCCCACTTGGCATGTACTTCTGCCCATGTGCTGGTGGTGGTGGTATTGGAGGCAGGGGCCCAGCTGGACAATCCCCGGGGCTCTCCTATCGGTTGGTTTGGCCCTGGCCCTGCCCCTCTCCTGTGCTGTCGCCCCCCTCTTGGTGCAATTCGTATGCACTTCTGGTGATGGATGGGAGGCAGCAGCAGGTGCATTGGGTGGCTGAGCATGAGTAGGGGGGTTGTGGGCCACAGGGGTGTGCCCTTTCAGTCTCCTTTCGTGTAGCGGTATGGGGTGCTGTGCAGGGTGACTGCTGGGTGTGATCCCTGTGTTGTTGGTGCTCTCCTGTGTCCTAGTGGTTCACTTGTTCTCCATCTCCCTGTCCCCTCTCCCATGCAGCTACTGTGGTCGTGTTCCAGGCTGTCCTGTGGCTGGTAGGACTGGTCCAGCAGCTGGAGCAGGCAGCCTGGGACCTGTGAGCAGCCGGCCAGCTGTACGAGGCTATTTGTGAGTGTGCTGCTTGTTTGCTGGGTCCTGTCCCTGTCTCGCTCTGTAGGGATGTGGTTCCTTGGGGCCTGTGGCCGGTTCTGATGGGCTTCCCCTCTCCCTCTGTCCCTTCCAGTGCAGGCGATGATTGCGGAATGGACGCAGGAGCAGGGGGAAGTGGTGGACCTCCTTCTTCATGTCCTGGAGCGGCTGCACCGGATGGACCATGCAAAGGCGGATCGCTGGCACCGGGTTCAGAGTCACTGGCCCTATTGACCGGGGGTTGCCCTGGCCTGTTGCTGCCACTGTTCCTCCCCTTTCTGTTGACCCATACACCTGCCCCTCCCTGTTCTCCCCTGTTCCATTTTATTAAACTTTGTTATGTTCCTTCCCTGTGTGTGTTGTGCTTTCCTGCACCCTTGTACAGGTGCCTGTGGGGGGTGCTGAGCGGTTGCATGGGGGGTGCAGTTGCTATCCCCCCTGCCCCCCCATGGGTCATGGGCCTGTCCCTGTGTGCTTGTGTCGACTGCTGTGTGTGGGGTGCTTGGCTGTGTGTGGGGACTCCGTGGCACTGGGCTGTCTGGCCTCTGTTCCGTGGCTGGGAAGGGATGGCTACTTTGTAGCTGCTGTCATGCCTGCTCCCTCCTGCCCCACCTGCATGGGTTCTAGCAGCTCGGGAGTGGGGCTGTGTTGCGCGGCTTCATTTGACCACATTGCAAATGACCACATCCCAAAAAAGGGAAACAAACTAAAAAGACCGCAGATGCGTTTTGGGAACCTGACCCTTTCTCAATGGGTCATTATTCAATAATTATTGTAATGGACTAGTGTTAAGCCAACCACTTTAAGGAAGGCTTGCCACTTCATATTCTGAGGACAATGATAATGATTGCATGAGAATATAAGGGATGCTCCTTGATGAGGCTACCATATTAGCACAGATGAGTGGGTAATTTTTTGCAAGCCTAAGGGAATAGTCCTAATCTGTGATCATATTATTAGGAGTTGATATGAGCTAAGAAGGCTGCATTTATGGGTGGCTGGAGTAGTAACCTTTCTTATTTAAAAGTACATAATTATTGAATAATGACCCATTGAGAAAGGGGCAGGTCCCCAAAACGCGTCTGGGTTCTTTTTAGTTTGTTTCCCTATTTTGGGATGTGGTCATTTGCGGCCTTTTCAGTTTTGATTGTATAGGAACGGTTTCAGATTTTTTTACAAATGAATGTTTGTGCACACTAACTGTATACAATACTTTACTGGTTGTTTTCTTGGAAATATTAATTTTATATGGCTCACTGTTTTATATTAAAGCATATACTATATTTGCTACTTCCCACTTTTTTTTCTGATTTTTGTGTCTCTGTGTAAACAGGCACACACCCACCTACACCCGCCATGTCAAAACAGCCCACCCCCGTCTGTGTAAAAAAGGCCTATTAGGAGGGGGTCAAGGACTTTTTCGTCTGGGATCACACTGACGATTTTCAAATGGCAAGTGCGCCACACCAAATATATGCAGAGATGTTGACCTACACCAATCAAAATTCTTATTGCACATTTGTGATTATGCACAGGCTGCCAGGTTATTTCAGTGCCAAACAGAAGCATTGTCTTACAATAGTGATGAGAAGAAATTGGCAGGACATGGATAAGGGGCTTTGGAGTCAGGACTGCAAAAAGATGCTGGTGTTCTAAAGAGATAGGGGAATATGCCTAGACTGAGTGTGTATGGTTGGGCGGGCCTTCAGGTGAGGAGAAAGTCTAGAATAATGGATCTGCTCCACAGAGCTGCCGGCTCAGATCTTTGTGTGTGCACCCTCATCTCTGATATCTTTTCCCTGAGCACGCTTCTTCAGCACTGAATCCAGGGAACAGATCCTGGAATAAAAACAGGGCCAAATAAAAACCAGGCACAGGCCAGATATTTTCCAGAGGCAACTGTTTCCGTACCTCTGTGTTTATATCATAACGTTTAATCCCAATCCTGGTCATGGGTTCAAATCTTGTGGCGCTCTCTCAGCTAAAAATCTAACTGGACTGAATAGGAATTTTGCCACTGGGTGGAACTGCATTGGACCCTTTATGGGAAAAGGTGCTATACAATGTCAATTTTAAAACCCCACCACCATTGTGCTTTTTCTATTGAGCACTTAATGTGCTGCAGATGCTAAATGGAATGGCACATCACAATATCATATGAAGGGAATTATGGCATGATGGGTGGACACGTCTTCTGCAATCTTTCTCAGGATAAATTATATATATGACCACTATAAAACAGAATCTAACTTGAGAGATCCAGTTTGATAAAAAAAAAATTAAAAAGCACTTTTCCTGAAAGAAAACTCACTCTGTCTGTACTTTAAGCATTTTTATAGGGCACAATAGGGTTGTGGCTGCAAATTATCTTAACTCTTTTGATGCTGCTGAGACATCAAATTCATATGCTGCCTGCTAGGAAATGTATGTACCCAAATACGCATTTGATATATGTATCACCAAATTCTGGCTTGAAAAGCTGAAGAAAGCACCCCATAACAACACTGTGGGGTTTCCATCATGTGCTTTGTGATGTCTGGACAACATGGTAACCTGTTATTGCAGCAGTTTAGATGTGTCAAAGCACATGGTGGAAATTCCCAACTGGGTTACCACATGCTGTATATTTTCTGCTGCTTTTCAAGATGCATTTTTGTGGTGTCTGACAGCACCACCAGATAAAGCATTTCCTGTTTTGACTCAGTCACATCTTATTCATTGGCTAATCCAAGCATGGACAATGGTGCAGAAGGCTGAAGTTAGGTCAACCTGTTCCAACCCATGTCCTTGAAACCCTAGGGATTTCCATAGTGATGAGCACACGTCAAGTGGTCTTGACTTACTTTGAAAGATTGCACAAAACTTAATTGATCAAAACGAATAATCCTTCAGTAAGATTTCAGGAGTATAAGTAACTGGTAGCAATGCTTGCTGCCACCAAACAAAAACTCCAGCATTTTCATTCAAAGTGAAATGCCCGGCTTACAAATGCAATTTATTTTCAATTTCTCTGCATGTGACTAAAGGAAATAGGAAACATGAGAAATCTGAAATATACCCTGGATTTTTTATACTGCTGCTAGCAGTGCATGTTTAACCATTGCAAGATATATAGCTCTCTTTGGAGGAATAACTGCATAAGATATTTTTTATACACACACACAAATTATACACACACACATTATATATATATATATAATGTGGGACCAGAATATGTATCATTAGGCTCTGAGCAAGATGAGCTCAGAATAATTTATTTATATATATATATATATATATATATATATATATATATATATATATATATANACATATACATATACATATACACACACACACAGACACACACACACTATATACACAAAACAAATATATTTCAAGAAAATTATAAACATTCCTTTTATCTTAGCAAGAGTAAGAGATTTACGGTAAACATTAATGTACCAACTTGCCATACACAATTTATAGCAGATGAAGAGTTTGAAATGCTTTCATGTAAATAATCATAGATTTTCCTATGGTTGCTAAAAGGCTGTTTGACACTCTTTGTAAGTGGCAGAGAATCTTAGAATGAGCACAGTTTCTGGTTAATATCAGAGCTTGCTTCCCACTGGCAAACCTGCACCATTATACATTGTTTTCATCTTTGAAGCCTTAACTTCAACATAATATTTACCTAATTGACACCTCCAACTCAAATCCCTGTGTAAACAAAGTCTGCAATAAAGCCTAACATATTTTAACTAGCTAGCTTCACATAAAGCAAAACTTGGAATAGCAATGCAACCAAGAGAATCCATGGATTATATTAAAGAAAGAATCTTCAAACTCGAAGATTTTGTATGTCAGAGCAATGGTGTTTTTAACTGGCTCCATCAACACAAGCTGCTGCCTTTAGATTAATTCACTGAACTGGAATTTTAATGGACTCTGAATGTCACATGACCACCAGATTTCTGGAACTAACAATATCCAAGATGAACAGAGTTTGGAGAAGAGACATGATTACAAATTTGTTTTACACCCATTATCCATGTATTCATTACAAATGAATACTAATACTTCATGAACCAGAGCAATAATGTATCAAGAGCAAATCCTTGCAACCCACAGTTTTAATGTAACAATGCTATTGGCTGTCCATCCACGTCTAAGACTTGGAATTATTAATAAAAATGTTTCCTCTGAATTGCCAACCTTGGTAGGCATTGAACTTTTCTTACCTGCCTTCACCTGCTCTCTCTTTCTAATTCTCCAACGACTGGTAATAAAATAATTTAAATTTTTGCATCATTCCCCACTCCAGACTCTGCTTCCTCCTAATGGATCTACAGTCAAGACTTATGACAAATATAACCCACCAAAACAACAACAGAAAACCTCATTTTTTGCCTACTATCAATGAAATATGAATGACCTTGACAGAGCACAGGAACAAAATGAATCCCCTGGACTCTGGGACCAGAATATGTATCATTAGGCTCTGAGCAAGATGAGCTCAGAATAATACCACCTGTTTCTTTGAATGTTTCGAGACCCATGGATAGGTATTTTATTCCAGATGTGAAGGTCTGGAACAAAAACCAGAAACTTTTTTTTTTGGGGGGGGGAGGAGGAGTCCTCCAGGATTTCATATGAAAAAATTGGAAATTTGGGAGAAATTTCAGATCTCTAGATAGGTACTAAGTATTTGATCAGGTGGTGAAATACCAAATATTTTGTATTATAATTTTGCATTGGCATGTGTTAACTCATTCCACGACAGCAGCATTTGGGCAAATTCCAGCCCTCAGGCATCATGCTATTGCTTGCACTTAGAATTATATTGTGTAATGGGCTATAACATGCCAGCATTCTCAATTTTAGTATATCCATAGGTGTGCTGGACTCTCATTTGTGTGTATGTGTGTGTGTTTAAAAAAAGTTTTTTAAAAAATCAGGAAGCAGAGACTGAGTAAACACACTCCAAAATACCCCTTTGTTCATCATAAAAGCATCCACAGAAAATGTTGCTTGAGGGTGCTTTGTGAAATTACAAAAGATATAGATAATCTACAGTACAACTTGTACAGCTTGGTGAATAGTCTGAATAAGGCGATAAGGAATCTACTCAATCCCAGTTCTTCGACAGAATGTCCAGGACAACAGAGTAGAGCTGGTACACTGCACAGGCTCCAGAAGGAAGAGGTGCCCCCCTCATACATCCCAGTAAGACAATACTGGCATTGGAAACCATACAAGAATGTGTTTTATAAAGTGGGAGATCAAAAATGGAGACTAACTTTTCAGAGAGTCAGTATATAGACCAATGCCAAGATTGCCATCTTCCAAATAAGACAAAAAAAACCTTCTTGACCACTTACTTGGGTCATCCAAATCCCACAATATAAAAGAGTTCAGATGTTATGCCTAGCAGCCCCACTAAGGCTATCTTGTGTTTTCAATTGGCTGCCTTTTCTGTAGGGGTTGCTGTGTACCATTAACGGTTCCTTCCTTCTGCCCCGACAATGGAATTCAGCAACATAATCCCTGCACTGTATCTACAAGTTTGTCAAGCTCTTTAGACAAAGGGTGCCCTATAAATGTCACCAGGTATTTTAGAAAGCTCCCTGAGGAGAAACTGAAAGTGTTTCCACATACCTTTTAGTAGTATTGAAGTTATCCTTACAATCTTAGTGATCTTCTCTCACAAGCCATACCAAAATGAAAGAAAAATCTAGGTTGTATTGTCAGTTCTGGCCTAAAGCCAGCAGGCCCAACACTATTAAATCATTGCTTAAGGAAAAGTTCCCAAACTGTGTCTGGATCCTCAAAAGGGATCACACTGTTTGTGGGTTATGTCATTAACCAGACTGAAATTTGATATCCTGCACACTGTATTTGTTGGCATCTGGGGACAGAACGTTTGATACTTAAGTATCAAAAATGGGGTCATACGTGGCAAGAATGGAAACCAGTGTGATAGAGCAATGGAAGGACTCTGAAAATGGGTCAAGTACAAGCCACAAGCTTCCTGAGATTCAGAGGAACCATCAAGCATGAGCTCACATGCCTCCTGATATCAATGGCAGTGTCTGGCATAAGGAGCACAGAGAATATATATTACATTACTGGCTGTATAAATATTATGCTTCTCCCTGCTCTGGCCTTCCATTTGTCCATCAGCATGGTGAAGGGCTTATCACTTCACTTTCCAATCACCTAAATTCAACAGCTCCTTATCTATCATAAAAGACAGTCTATTTGGAATGGAGACTCATAGAGTGTGGCATGATTTTAATTATGACAAACCTTTCTCTTCACAGTAAAAGATGTATGATTTTGAAGAACCCGTAGCATATTACCTATTTGTTCAATGACTCTCTCATAACATACCATTTCTCAGTGTCTTTCATAAGTCAAAAGTGCATTATATACCTGGATCTAATCCCCCCATCCCCCCCAAAGCAACTAGCAATTTTATATGTTTGAGACCCATTAAAGACACTTGGTTTTTGGAAGTACTCAGCACCCATCCTCTTCAAATCAGGTCTCTTTATGGTATTTTCAAAATTGAGTACTCCACTGGTAACTTTAGAAAATTAAGATTTGAGAACTGGAATAATTTAAAGCATTCCTGCAAGGGGAAAAAAGAGTTACTTTGAAGAGTTTCCTTCATCTGCTGTATACAGTTTTCACAATATAAATTGTACAGTGTAGATTCATCAACAGCTGATCTCCCAGTGGGCAGGTATTTTCAAATATTAGTGCTGTAGAGTTTTAAAATAGTCAAGTGAAAAATTAATCTAATCAGAGCACTAATTAGGGGAGTTCTCTCAGATGGATGAATTTACCTGAAGCTATTTCCTGCTTTATCCCTCAAAACTCGCATACACAGACCCAGTTTTTCTCCTACCTTTCCCTCACAACAAACTTTCACCTCATTTTTATCAATTTTCATCTAAGCTTTGCCAGAATGTACAACACTGTAAAGCAGCAGAGTGAGATAAAAAGTGGGTCACTCACATCACTTCCTTTAATTTACAAATGCTCAAAAGGAGACACACATAAAAGGAGTCTAACAGTTGTCACTGTAGCTGTTTGAGGTCCTGGTCCTGTGAAAATCCTCCGCTCACACCTGCTTCGTAATTCATTTGATCAAACCCTTTGTGCTTCAGCTACACAATCTTTGAGATGCTGATTGCCTACATAACGTTGGTACCCAACAGGAGATGGCAACAACATAACAACAAGCTATAAACTGCAAAGTCAGTTTTATTCAATTCAAGATCTGTGGGAGAAAAATGACAGACACTAATAATTAGAGCTGAAATGAACAAACTTTCCATATTCTTGGATACTCCTTTGAATACGTATTCACGGGACACACAATATTCACATGCCAAAATGGATATTTGTTTCTGCAGACAAAGCAGGATCATAATAGTAGGTTGTATATCCACTTTGTCAAACCCAATTCAAAATAGACAAACTCTCTGGATACAATATTTACTGTGGATATCAATTTCAGCTCTACTTAGCATGAGGCTACACAAGCGTTGGGGGTACAATCGCCCCTGCCAGACTGTGGAGCAAGTGTGGGGAGCCAGCCACATGGTGCAGGATCAGGCTCACAGCCTGCTTCACTGTTGGGTAGGGGGCATGCAGAAGGGTAATGCTCCTCCCCTCACCTTCCCCATCACCAATATTATGGTGATGGGGAAGGGGGGGACCTGGGAAGAGTGCACACCCTCTTCCCAATCAGTCAGTTGGGTGGATTGGGGAAGAGGGGAGCTTGAGAAGAGTGCAGGCTCCCCTCCTCCCTATCCACCCAACAGCTGATCGGAGGGAAGAGGGAGCCCAGAGGAGTGCATGCGCACCTCTCTCCCTACCATGACAAACAGCTGATTGTGGGGAGGGGCCCAGAGGAACACCAGGGTGGGCTCCCCTGCCCCTGGCTGTCATCTGTTTGTCAGGGTGGGGAGAGGGGGTGCAAACGCACCTCTGCCCCCCCCCCATCAGCTTAGCCAGAGAAATTGTGTGTAATAAGCGTCAGTGGAGAAGGAGCTCGGCCACATGGGTTTTCCTGCTTTGGGCAGTCTTACTCTATGTGGGGTACGGTTGCTCCACAATGTAGCTTTGGGATTTTTCCAAGAACACGTCACGTAGCAGGAAGCTGTTCACTCCACCCCAGGGCAGGGGGAACATCTGGCTGCCACTAACCACACAATGCAGTGCATCACGTGGCCTTACCCCAGGGAAGGGGAAGGCTACCCAAGATATAGTAGCCTCCTCTTCCTGTCCCATGTAGCCTCATCTTTATAATCTGCTATTAGTTTAGGTTTACCCTTTTAAAAAAAGGGGGTGGGTTGAAAGTATTGCAGAAATGAGTAGAATATTTATTCTAGAGTATTACTGCTTAGCCAGTTTTCAGCAGCTTCTCAGAAAGGTAACGGACTACTCAGTATTTGGTACTTGATACATGGTACTCATACTACTCAGTATGCTGGTACTACCGCAGTATGTTGATTGTTTACTACATCTGAGCCAACCACAGTGTGAGACAGCACTTCCACCCCTTCCCCTAACTCTACCTCCCACAGTATAAAAGCAGAGCCCCCATTTTCCTTCTCTTTGTAGGAGGTAAGCATGAGGTAAGCAATAGCATTACTCAATCAAGACATTACCGAGTACCAAATACCCTGTCCATTTCTTGGGATCTCAGTAAAACCAAGTCAAATACTGCAAGAGTAAAACCGAATACCAAGTTTCAGCCCTAGTTGAAAATGCCACCCATGAACGCACTACCAACAAGGGTGCCCAAGGAATTTCTGTACACAAAACGTTGCCTCTCTAGGTTTCCACACCATTACTGTTGTGGAGTGAAGCACTGTTGTGGCACATTAGTTTCTGAATGAAACAAGAGTCTGATTTAATATTCAGACCTAAAAAACATTTTACACCCACATTAAGGACTATATGTTGAGATGAAACTGTGGAAGAGGCTTTTCGATCAGCAACATCTGGCTGACTGCTGGGCAAATCTCTCAGGCAGTTTGGGAATGGTCTTTCCCCCAGACTTTGGTTGAGACGCTGGTTCTCCAGAGACTTTTAAAAAAGGTCAACAAAGCACCTGTACATTTCAATGCCATCGTGATTGTAATATTTAAAGTGCTAATAATACCTTACATTTAGGCAGCACCTTTCACCCACAAATACATATGACCACTTTACACCATCGACACAAGGCTTAGTTCAGCAGCCATTAAAAGGCAAACACCTCTAGGGTGGAAACATGACATCCAATCTTCATTAAGATGGGAAGGGAGGAAAACCAATAGGACAGTACCCATGCACTATAGTGCAGCATAATTGGTGTCTTATACGGTACAAACTCCCATATCTGGATGTAAGGAACTGGGGCATAGCACTGGGCTCTTCCAAATGCTAGAGTAGTGACTGGCTCTGCAACACCATAACCATTATTTGTGTCTGGAATCTGCCCAATAGGCCCTTTGCTCCAGCCTTTGCCACACCCTAGTTTCCTGATTGGCTACCTACCTGGATAAATGTCCTACCCGCCAGAAATTATTTATTATTATTAATAAGTATTTATATAGCACCAGCAATGTACCTGGCTCTTTACAACTGTTGAAAATAGATAGGGTCCCTGGCTCAGGAGGCTTAAAGTCTAAGAAAGACAATGGAAGGGAGATGAGGGATGGAGGCAACAGAGGAAGAGATCAGTGGCAGCTGGTGGGTTTCAAGGCTCGTGAGGTGCAGGGCAGGGCCAGAAGTGGGAGGGGCCAATGGTGGCAGGGCCTGGCCAACAGTAGACATGGCCAATAGTGCACATGCAAACGGAGAGCGAGCAAAGCAAACCATCTTAAGTCAACAATATTATGTGAAGTCTTTAGCACACCACAAAAGCATCAGCATGGAGTTCCACTTGTCCCCAAAACATGCTACACAGTTTTGTTGCAATGTAAAAGGCATCTGCTGCAACCAGAGAGGGAACATTCATGCAAAAACTAGCCATTAGTAAACCAATATGTGGCATGGTGGCTTACTTACAGCTGAAAAGCCTTGAAATGGACCCCGCAAAAGGGTTATTTTAAGTGCAGTGAACATTCCAGCAAAGATTAGAAACCCTTGCATCCACCCCCCTCCAAAAAACCCCCTCACAAATAGAAAGCAGACAGTTAGGGTGACAGGGTCCCACACAGGGTGAAAAACAGCAACGGTCAAGAAAATATTTTAAAGAATAGGAGGAGAGGCAGCACAGTCCTTCTGCATATGCAAACAAGGAGCAAGCAAAGCAAACCATCTCAAGCCAACAATAGTATGTTACGTCTTGAGCACACCACAAAAGCGGCAGCATGAAGTTCCACTTGTCCCCCAGAACATTCTACACAGTTCTGGTTGCAAACTAAACAGCATCTGCTGCAAGCGGAGAGGGAACATTCATGCAAAGACTAGCCATTAGCAGAGGCGTAGCTAGGGTACAATGGGCCCCATGCCAAGATTATTATTATTATAAAAAATTATATAGCACCAGCCATGTGCCTGGCACTGTACAGAACATAGAAATAGATGCGGTCCCTGCCTGTAGCTTACAATCTACAAGACAAGGAGGGGGAGACAGGGAGAGGGGACAGTGGGAGAGACAGGGAAGAAGACAAACAAACATTCAAGCGGATGCGAAGTCTCAGGTGTGTGTGCTTGGCTTGGTTACAATCAGGTTTGTTGCAGCAGTCCGCAGAGGAGGCCAGACAGTAAGTATATGGGGAATGGCTAGCAGGCATTGGGAAAGGTGGTGAGGAAAAATTGGGTCTTGAGGAGGGATTTGAAGGAGCAGAGGGAGGGGGTAAGGCGGATGTGGGTAGGGAGGGAGTTCCAGGCATGGGGGGGCAGTGAGGGAGAAGGGTCGAAGGCAGTTAGGTGAGCAGCAGAAATGAGGGAGAGTGAGGGAGGGGACAGAGGAAGAGCGGAGAGCATGTGCAGGAGGGCGTAGAGAGATTAGGTTCAAGAGATAAGGGGGAGCTTGGTTGTGGAGTGTTTTGAACGTGAATACCAGGAGTTTAAACAGGATACGTTCAGGAAGGGGGAGCCAGTGAAGAGAGAAGAGGAGAGGCTGCACATGGTC
>QEPC01006369.1:989475-1167898 GCA_003113815.1 Sphenodon punctatus
CCGTACCTCTTCTCGTATGCCGGGCCAGTAGAATCGGGCAACGATCCGGGCCAGAGTCTTATCGGCTCCCAAATGTCCCCCACAAGGGTTCTCATGAGCGAGCTGGAGGATACCCCTCCTCGCGGGTTGGGGTACTACCAGCTGGTAGACCTCATCGCCCGTACTTTCCTCCTGAGTCACCCTATAAAACCGGTCTTGTATTAATTCAAAGCGGGGGTATCGGTGCCGACCCCCTTCTGCCCTTTCTATCCCATTAATCACCTCCACTTGTTCATAGGCCCTCTGTAATACAGGGTCCTAACGATTTCCTCCGCGTTTACCAGCCATAGGGGTTTCCCGGGCGTTGATGGAGGCCTTTCCTGGTGGGGTCTTGCTTCTTCTGCTGGGGTAAGAGTGTCCTCTTCTTCCCCCAAATACCCCTCCGGGCACTTCAGTAACTCCTCCCGGTGCGGCCAGTCTCGGCCTACCACTATTGCGTATGCTAATCCTGGGACAACCCCCACCCTTTTAGGTAATCCCTTACCCTCTACCCATAGATGTACCAGGCAAGTGGGGTAGGGTTTTATGTTGCCATGGACACACCTGAGCTCAATGTAGGGGTGCCCCGCCCGGGTCAGGCCCTGTATGCCTTCCCGCACCAAGGTGTGGGTGCACCCTGTATCCAATAGGGCCTTATACTCTTGCCCCCTATCCAAGCAGAGACCAGATGGTCCGGTTTTTCCTGCTCTAAGACCACCCCAAGCCAACCTTCTGCGTATGTGCAGTCCATCATGGGGCAGTCTCTCCAGACGTGCCCCGGCTTCCCGCACTGGAAGCAGAGTCGTAGGTCTGTCGACCCCCCCGAACTCCCGGTACCTCCTGTGAGTACCCTAGCTCTAGGGTCACCCCCTGCAACTCCCCGAGGGGTCGGTAGCCTCCCCGGGCCCTCGAGGTTCCTACCCTCCATCCCTTTAGGGCTCTCTCACCTTGCTTCCCTACCTCCTGAGTCGTAGGGACCCGCTTCTTTCCCCATGTTGCCCCATGGAGTCCCTTTTCCTCTTTTCCCCAGCTCCCGCGTGCCCTGGGCCGCCTCGAAAATTTCATAATTCTCCATTAAGGTGGTGGCGTCCTCTAAGGTTGTCAGGCGGTGACGGGATACCCAGGCCTTTCCCCCCAGGGGTAAAATTTGGATAAACTGCTCCACCATAATTAGCTCCAATATTTCCATTGATGTTCGTGCCTGGGGTTTTAGCCACCAGGTGGCGTGTCTCCTCAGCTGTTGCGCCATACTGCGAGCGCTGGAGGAGGCGGTATACCTCTCCTCCCTGAGACGCTTGCAGTAGGTCTCTTTGGAAATGTCCAAACCCCTTAATATGGCCAACTTGACCTTGTGGAAGTCTGCTGCTTCCACGGGGTCCATCCGGTCATAAATAGCTTGGGCGGCCCCTGACCACACCGGGGCCAGAAAGAGGGCCTACTGTTCCACCGGCCATTTGGCCGCCACTGCGATTCTTTAGAAGACATTGATAAATGCCTCGGGATCGTCGGTGGCGGTCATTTTAGAGAGCCGGAGCGGGGGAACTTGGGGGTTCCTAGCGTTTGCTACGTTCACCATCATTGCTGTTAACGCGGGGGCTATGAGGGCCATTAACTGTTCAGTTAGTCGCGTCTGGGAGGTCACCTGGGCGTTGGCCACTTTGGCAGACAGATGTTGGAAGAACCCCTGCTGTCTCTCCATTTGTACCTGGTGGGTCTCTACTACCCACTGGAGAAGCCCCTCCCCCACCAGAGGGGTGGTGCGGGAGCAGTCCTCCATGGTGCCCCCTAGTTGCCCCTCCAGGCCGATCCTGTTGACTATGCCAGTTGTCCCCTGCCCGCTAGGTTTGTGCCCCGGGAAGGGACCCGAGGGGGCTCCCCGGGGTGTTCTTCCCCCCTTGTTCTCTGGCAGGGGCCTCTGGAGGTGGGGAGGTGGCACCCCCTCAAAGCCTGGCCCCTTATCCGCGGGCTTCTGCCCGAGCCTACCCTTGCCCTCCCCCGACTCCTCATGCCCCCTTTGGGGTCTAAGTGCCCAGACCCACGTTGTATCATGGGGTCTGAGGGCCTAGCTGTAAGCCTACCCAACCCCCTTTCCAAAGTCCCCCCTGCCCCAGTCACTTCCCTGTTGCCGGGCCCGGATGCAGCTCCTGGTGCTGGTGCGGCCGGTCACATTGGGTTGGCGGTGTGGAGGGGTCAGCGGGTGGTGCCCGGGGTTTCCCTGCGGTGCCTTGCCCCGTGGGTCTGGTATCTCACTGGCGAGGGCATGCCCGTCCTTCCCCCTGTCGTCTCTCTTTACCCAGGTCGCTGGCTCCGCCTCCTCTCCTCTCCGGCCCCGCCTCCCCGCTCCAGCTGATGGCCACGGCATTCTTGGCGCAAGGGGCGGGGTCCCAGTCGCCGCTCCAAGCTCCATCCTCCCTTCCGGCTGGCTGCTCCTCTCCCCGGCTCCCACAGGGTAAAAGGACCTTTTTCTGACCGAGCAAATTACCCCAGTGGACCTGGCAGTCTGGCACATTTCTTTCACCTTCTTTAAGGTGCCATCAGTGGAGGCCGCAAATAGACCCTCCCCATCGAAGGAAAGGTCTTCGATGCGGGCCTTGTTTTGGGGGGCTAGGGCAGTAGAGTGTAGCCAAGTGTGGCATCAGAGTGACAGCAGAGGCTAAAACTCTGATATTGGCATCAGCTATATGCATATTGGCTGTCAGCTGAAATCTGGCTATCTGTATTCCCTCTTGTTGAAGGGCTAAGATCTGGGCTGGATCGGAGGCCCTACTCAATTGGGCCCAAAGCCAGTGCTGGTATCCACAAAGGGCTGAGCCATAGTTGGCAGTTTGGAGAGAGAGTGTCTCAGAGGAGAATTTTTTTTGGCCTAATACATCCAGGCGTCTACCCTCCTTGTCAGCAGGGGAAGTTTGGAGGCTGCCCGCCCTAGACTTTAGGGAAGCAGCTGCTCTTACTAGGGAGTTGGGGACAGGGCATCTGTAAAACATCCAAGCTCCCTCCCTGGGTATGGCATAAAGAGTATCCACCAACTTATTGGTGGGTAGGGCGGAGGTGGGTTTGGCCCACATGGATTTGGAAGGCTCTAATAACTGATCTAGGATGGGTAGCATAATTTTCCCCGAATCCTAGGATCCCAAAGACTGGTCCAGATTGAGATTTTTTAAACAACCTTGGTAGGTAGGTTGGGAAGAGCAGAGGTTAGCCTCTGAAGCATGCCCTGAAAGGCCTTGGTGTCCTCGGTGGAGAGGGAGGACATGAGGTCCACTATAGCATCGGGGGGTGTGTGAAATCATTTCATCCTCATCCTGCAAAGAAGAGGAAGAGGACACAGAGCCAGCACTCTCGGACGAGACTTCGTGCTCTTGCTCCAATGGCACAGAGACGGATGGAGGTGTGTCTCTCGCCGGGGCTAGCAGTGAGACTAGGAGAGATGGTCCTCTTGTTGGGTCTAACCTCGGTTGAGGATGAGAGGAGTCAGTGGGGGGCACTGGAACCTGTTGCGGCAGTAGAAGCAGATGAGGTACTGATGGTACCGTCGGTACCGGAGGCTGCTGGGCACGATGGTGGTGCGATGGTCTGGGAGAGTCTGGAGGAGGCCTGGAGACTGTAGCAGTTGGTGGTGCCCTAGGGGGCATGAATTGAGATGGCGGCAGGGGAAGGACCTGCTGGTCGAAGGTGGAAAAGTCCCCTTCATAGTGTGAAGGAGAACGTGATGGGTGTCCATGGTACCGGTATTCCAGGTGATCGCAGCTGTAGTAGTGGACTGGATCGAGCCGGCGGTACCTGGGGTTGAAATCATCATGGCGGTACCAGAAGTCGTCCTGAGGGCAGGAGCATGGTGAATAGGAGCAATGATCTCGAGAGAAGCGACATGATCTTTCATGAAAGGAAGGTCCAGGGCACTGGTTAAGGTCAGTCTCGTCTCTATATATGGAGCCTGAGCGGGACCGGTGATGCCTCTGAGATCCCTGGAGGAGGGGATGAGAGGCAAGTAAGTTGGAATCGTGATGCCCTGAGAGGGGAAGTGGAGAGGCCCACTGTGTGGTCAGTGCCATCGGTGCTGATACCGCCGGTGTGGATATGTTGAGTACCAGAGGTATGAGAGACGTCTCCGCCCTAGCCAGGGCTGGAGGACCTGTGGTGACCATCGATGGTACAGGAGTTATCTCTGCCCTAGCCAGGGCAGGCATCAGGGAGGATGGTCCCGGTGCCAGTTGGGAGAACAGGGTCTCAATCAGGAGTGGATGCAGAGCCGCTTCATCGGTGCTGCGGGACCGCTTCTTTTTCTTATGCTCGCCCTGGCGCTTGTGGTGATCCTTGGATGATGTTACCGTGGTACCGGTAGAACCGGTGGAGCCGGCGGTCACAGAGTGTGAGGCCGTAACGGTGGTAACCGAGTGCGAGGGAGAGCCTGCACGCAGCTCTGGAGAGATCCGTCTGGGGGCTAGCCCCTGGGGTTGTGCAGCAGCAACCGTGGGAGGATCCATTAGCACCAAACGGGAAGAAAGTGACAAAGGCCTATCTTCGCCACCCTGGAGAGCCTTTTTTGTCAAAGGTTCCTGCAGCCACAGGGCTCTCGTTCATAGGGTGTGCTGGGTTAACTTGGTGCAATAGGGGCAGGTCCTCATCATGCCCCTCTCCCAGGCAGGCAAGACAGAGCTCGTGAGGACCACTCACTGACAGTGTGGCTGGGCAGGACATACAGTGTTCGAAGCCCAGCTGCTTGGGCATGCTTTGCCGGCCCTAGAGAAGGTGGTGAGCCCCAGGGAGGCCCCGAGAGCGGGCAAAGGTAGTGGTTGGAGGATTGGTACAAAAAAACCCAAATCCTCTTTTATCTAGTTCTAATACTGTATATGCTAACTAACAGTGCTGAGAAGCACAGAGATCTCCCAACGTGGTTGGAAGGAACTGAGGCGGTGAGGGCTCTGCCCCCTTTATAGCCTCCCACTCTCGCGCGAACTGGAGTCTGCGCTTTCCATGCGGGGGGGAGGGAGGGAGGAGGGGCGGAGCCCTCACCTTATTCTAGTTCTTTCCAGGACATCTTCTTCCTGGAAACTGCTGACAAGAGGTTTTTCGGTACCTGCGGAGCAGGAAGTGAATCCCATTAGTGAGAATTTGCAGAGATCCTCGAAGAAGAACCAGTTCATTTGCGCCCCCAGGGCAGTGTGAATTCATTATATGGGGGGCACAAATAAACTGGTTATGGGGTGTGGATTTAAAGACAGTATTCCTTTTAGCAATAACTTCATTAAGAAGAGCTAGTGAAATAGCAGCCATAATAATCTCAGAATCATATTTGCTGCTTTTCCAAGATAGACTAGGTAATGATTTACATCCTAAATTCCTAACTAAGATAGTATAAGTAAGACAGTTGTGAGTATGTGTCCCTTTTTACACAGGCCTCTCCCACTCATGAACATGCAGATTTCTGAGTGTTCATGGGTGGGTGAGCCCCATGTGAATGATGCAGCACACACATCCACAGTGACTGGGGGTGCCTGTGTGTGTCTGCCTAACATGCATTCTCACTCACCCCCATCTCTTCCCTTTGCATGGAGCAACTGGGGAAAATGGCTGCTGCTCCGTGGGTGCGGATGAGTGGGGTGGTGAATGGGGTGTGTGTGTGCAGCCATGTGCACACCCCGCCCATGCACCAATGTGCCCATGGATCCCCCACCTGGTGGAGCCATGTAAAAATGGCCTGTGAGGAGCCACTTGAAGAAAACAGAAGGTTACTGTCTTGTAAACAAGGTTCTTCGAAATGGCTCTAAACATTCTCACAACACCCACCCTTCCAGACTCACATGGAATATTCCTACAAAGGGTTGGAAGGAACTGTCATTCTGAGGGGGAGAATACTTTTTATACTAGAGGAGCTCGAGACCATCACATGGTCTATTATTTGAATATGGTAAGCATGCCATGCACAACCTAGTTGTGAGAATGTTCGGACCCATCTCGAAGAACCTTCTTTACAAAGCAACAACCTTCTATTCACTCACATGGGGAGGAGTTGTTTGTTTACAAACAGCTTTATCTCCCAGTCCAATCAGATCCTACTGCAGGCAGAGGGAAAAGAGAGGGAACCCTAGCAGTGCACATGCAAAACAAACCATCTCAAGCCAACAATATTATGTTAAGTCTTTAGCACACCACAAAAGCAGTAGCATGAAGTTCCACTTGTTCCCCAGAACATGCTACGCAGTTCTGTTGCAAACTAAACTTATCAGACAGGGAACAAACATTTGTGCAAAGACTAGTCATTCGTGAACCAACATGTGGCATGGTCGCCTTCTTGCAGCAGAAAAGCCTTGAAACTGGTACTGAAAAAGGGGCCATTTTAAATGCAGTGAACATTCCAGCAAAGATTGGAAACCCTTCCATCCATCCCCCTCCAAAAAAAACCTGAAAACAAACAGAAAGCAGACAATTAGGGTGACAGGGTCTCACACAGGGTGAAAAACTAAAACAGCAAGGGTCAAGAAAATATTTTAAAGTATAGGAATCAAGTCAACACAGCCCTTCCAACTGGGCTCACAAAATTAGTAATTACCCCTGCCTGTAATGCATGGGGCTGGGTAGAGAGAGAAGAGGACAAAAGAAAGCACAAGCAAACAAACAATGTGCAGGAGATCAGGGCAGGGGATTTGTTTTTTCAAAACTTACCAGGTTTTTGAAAGGATGAGACCTCCTGATCACTCTAGTCTGACTCTGATAACCACCATCTGTTGTTCTTCCCTCCAAACAAAGAGGACAGGGACTCCAAACAAGTCCCTGGCATCTCTTCTCTTGTTAAAAAAAAAAAAAAAAGAGAGGGGGGTGCTTTCTCTCTCTCTCTCCCCACTCCCCTCCAGTGAACCTAAGGAGGAAGGAGCAAGGAAGAGTGAACTCTTTTCCTCCCTCTCTGGTAGAGGAGGGGCCAGGGGGAGAAAAAGGAGCTATGGGGTGGCTAGAGCATTTAGAAAAAGGTGCCCTTACATGCCTTGCTGATTTGCTGGCTTTTTCCATAGGAACCCAGCCAAGAAGCACATGGCACCTCCCCCATTCAATCCCCAATCCCCCAGAAAGCAGTGCTTTTCTGGGCTGACGCCAAGCACATGCTTCCTGAGGGCTTGTGGGAGATCCTTTAAGACCCTTTTTACACAGACACATTTTATTATACATGGTACAGGACAACACTGCAGCTCTGCAACATGGCCCCTTTTCACATAAGATGCCTCCACCCAGTTTTGCTGGGTGGAGGCATCTGTGTAAACAGCACTTGTGGTGGGTGTAGGTGCGTGCATGCTCCCGCGCAACACTCATCTCCACCCACCCATGGAGCAATCGGCAGTGGAGTCCAGTGCTCTGTTGGTGGGTGTTGCACGGGAGCATGCACATACCTACACCCACCGCAAATGGTGTTTACACAGATGCCTCCACCGATCTCCATCAAGAGAAATGCACCCCACCCACCGCAAGTGGTGTTTACACAGACGCATCCACCCATCGAAACTGGGTGGAGGCATCTTGTGCTAAAAGGGCCAATGGTGCAGGGCTTCAGTTTTGCCTTGTACCATGTATAATAAAATGTAACACCTATATTATCGGTGTTATGAGTGTCTCTGTAAAAAGGGCCCAAGTCCCCACCTCCCTTTAGCTCTCTGGCCAGTGAGTGGAAAGCTAGAGGGAGGGGGGAACAGCAGGAGGAGAATGTTTGTTCCCTCCCCCTCCTCCCCTTGCAGAATTCTTTCCCTGCAGGCTTTGTTTACATATGACTCATTGCTCTCCAGGAAGAGAGTTAAAATGTAAACAAAGCCTTCAGACAAGCGGGGAAACTGATAGCGCTGCCACTGGATCATCTGAGGAGCAGCTTCTGGCTCCCGCATGGGGGGGACCCTTGAGGGGCTTGGGGAGGGGCGTCTGCCCCAATACCCTGGGGAAAGGGCCACCACTGAAAGAGATACGGATACATTTACAAAAGGTTGAGGTTGCAGGTACATGTGCTTAGCTTAGTAACAGAGTTATATCAGAGAAGGAAGAGGAACTAAGGGGGATGAGGAGCTAGGGAAGGCCTGACAAAAGAGGTAGTTTTTCAGGAGGGATTTAAAGGATAGGAGGGAGTCCCAGGCCAGGGGGGGGGGGGCGAGAGAAGAGAAAGGGAGAACAGGTCAATGTATTTTGAGAAGCACTGCTTTTGGATAGAAGGGTAGCAGGACACTAGTGTAGAGAGATGCAGGGTGGGGGGTGGTATGGCCATGGATAGCCTTGTATGTAAAGACAAGAAGCTTTTGCCTAATGCATTCAGGTAGCGGGAGCCAGTGGAGAGAGGACAGGAGGGGCTTCACAAGATCAAAGCAACAGGTGAGGTGGATAATCTTTGCCTCAACGTTTTGAATAGATGAGAGGGGGCAAGGTGAGAGTGGGGAAGGCCAGTGAGAAGGAGGTTGCAATAGTCAAGGTAAGAGATAATCAGAGCATGGACTAGGGTTTTAGCAGTGGAAACCGTGAGAAAAAGGATCTTTGTGATGTTGTGCAAGGAGAGACAACAGGATTTAACAACAGATTCGATTTGAGGTTTAAAGGAGAGGGAGGAGTCAAAGATGAAACACAGGCTACATGCATGAGGGACAGGCCGAACGGTGACCCCGTTGATGGAAACTGAGAAGGAAGAGGGAGAGGAAGGCTTTGGTGGGAAGACTAGGAATTCCGTTTTAGCCATATTAAGTTTGAGTTGACAGCGAGACATCCAGGCAGAGATGACCGACACAATTGGTGATACAAGATTGGACAGGGGGAAGAGAGAGAGGGGGGTAGAGAGATATTGTTGAGTGTTGTCAGCATTGAGGTGATATTGGAAGTCATGCAATTCAATGAGTTTGCCCAGGGACAGATCGTAGAATAAGAGAAGTAAGCTGATGACAGAGCCTTGGGGAACTCCAAGTGAGAGGGGAAGTTATGTGAAGGAAGTACCAGCAAGGGATACACTGAAGGAGTGTTTCACTGTTTTCTGTGTCTGTACCTGAACTTGTTTCTGAACCCCAGCCTGATCAGAGACTGTTCCTGCCATTACTGTACTCTGCTCTTGCCCAGGCCTGACCCTCTTCCACTACTGCCAGACTCTGATCCTACAAATCTGTCCACTTCCTGGACAACCCAGCCCTGACTTGAGATTCCTCAGAAGTGCATTTTGTCATTAGAAAGGTGCCCACATATAGAAAGTCAAAAAGTATGTCTGGAATAAAGAAGGCAAACAAAAAATGCAGATATATGAGGGTCCTGGTATGAGATATTACACTGTTTTCTTAACCAGAAAGCCATGACAGTGGTTAGTGGTAGGAATGGGAAAATGAATGGAAAATCGGAATTGGATTCAATTGCTTCAGATTTGGTTCATATCTCCCCCCCACCCCATTCCATTGACTTCAATGGGAATTTTTTCCTCCACTTTAGTCAATGGGAAACAAAACATTCATTTCAATGAGCAATGCAAAGCACATCAGTTCTTGTGCCAGAATTGGATTAATCCAAAGCAATAAAAATTGGGTGAATCGGATTAATCTGATTCCGATATTCCCATTCCCTAGTTAGTGGCTTTATCCTTTAGTTAAAGGATGGAGGTGTTTGCAGTACAGCACCCCCTAATGCCATGCTGAGACACTCATTTAGTATGGGCGTCAAACCATTAGTACCAACTAGATACATTAGCAACGTATACAATGAGAGCATAGCTAAGCTTCCTAAAATCAATCAAAATTTGGTAAATGTTTTATCTGGTGAGGCAGAGAATCTAGCCACGTGTATAGATTTTCTTCACCTGCTATTTTTCTCTATTAAAGGCATTTCATGCCAGCCACTCCCAACACTTCAGCAGAATTCTTCTCTTACTGGCAGGCACAAACTGGCATCACCATCAAACAGAGAATTTCACAGTTTCCCAATTTTTAAACTAGAAGCAAAGAGGTCTTTAACTTAAGAAAATGCAGACTGAAGTTATCAAAATAGTTTTTTGATTCACATTTGGACAAAGTGTGAAACTTTTTAGGATCAAGCCTTCTTTTAATTACCACAAATGTAAGTCATTCCTGCTTAGAAATGCCATTCCTGCTATAGGAACTAGTTTTAGAACCTATCATGCCATTATGTAACATGATAAAAATTCTTAAATGCTTTAGGTAACTTTCACTGCAGCCACATCATTTTTTTTTAAGAATGCATCCTGTGCTATGTTCTCTTTTTGAGTGGGCAGAAGATGATAAATTATTTGCAACTGGTCTTGTTCATTTAGGGTCAGTTAAATTAATCAAGAACAAAAAAAATCATCATTTATCCTATTTCAGTTGGGCATAACTTGCCTCACCCTTGAAACCTATCTTACTCACAAGAGATGCAGGCTAATGCAATACTACTGGTATTTGTGGTAACTGCTAGGAAATTCCTTCTTAGATTTGTATATTATATACACAATATCATACAACAAACTAAAAAAGACGTACTAAAGCAACATTTTAGGATAGATCCACATGTGTCCAAGTGACCCACAGGAGTGCTTCTTTGTACTCAGTGGCAGGTTTATGGACATGTTGTAAATGTCAGACTACGCCTTTTTTAATAATAAAAAAAAGACACTAAAAGAGTGTTTCCTTGTAACCAGGACAGAAAATCATTTGGTAAAAGGAAAAACATTTATTGGTTTTGACATAAAAATTTCTTGCTGTGAGGTGGAAATGCTGTACTCCAAATACCGGAAGAAACGTGAAATCTCAAGGGTTATGTTCAGTAACTCTTGGTTCAAAAGCAGATGCTGCAGGTGCATTATTTAAGAGCTTGTCAAAGATGATCTTCTACAGCACGCTTCTTCAGGCTTCATCTCTTGCTGTGTATGTGAAGGGCGTTCTCTTTTGAATATGTGCAACTACCAGCTAAGTTGCCACTTAGTCCCCATCATTTCTTTACCATACCGCTTTGGCCGTTGTGAAAAGTCGTATTAGCAAACCTGATATTGAACATAACCCTTGTAGTAATAAAGTGTTATGGCCAAAACTTTACATACACAAGGGTCAGAAAATGTAATGTGATGGGTCTCCCAAGCAATCCTACCTCGATGACTTTATGCATATTCTGCATGCTGCCTACAGGATTCACTTACACACTTGGCTGCCACCCACCGTCTCTGCGAGCTTCAGTTGGGACTACTCTGGAGTGAGTGGTTTGTGGATGATGGCCTGCATATTCAATGTGGAGGAGAAAGAGTTGCCACCAGAGCAATTACTTGGAATTGTTTTTAAAAAAATCTTAGCCATGTTTCATTTAACATTTTTGCCTTGCATTTTTTTAAAAACATGCTAAATACTTGACTACAAGGAAGAAATTGCAGTCCCAAATAAACACATCAGGATTTGCACATGAATGCGTAATCATTAAATTACACATCTAACTAAATAGACAACACCCTATGAGGGGCCTGAGCAAGAAAGTTTAATGCAAAGCAGTTGGCCTGACTTGCATTATCTGACACAATGAGCCATATTCTCCGCTTGTGTAAGCTAACATAAATCTGTTGACTTCAATGGAGCTACACTAGTTGACACCCACGGAAGATCCTGTTCCATGTTTCTATATGTAATGCTCCAGTTACCAAATTTGTGTATAACTACATCTGGGGCATTGCACCTGTCAAAATCTAAGAGAAGTGAGAATGACATATGTACTTTTCACATGCGGTACTTATTTTTCAACCAAACAATTTCATTATTTCTAAAACAATTTTTTCTTGCACATGAAAGCACTTGGTCCCCAATAGCACAGCAAGATTAGGCTCCAAGCCCAACTCCCAATCCTATTCTGTAGTACCACAGGCTTGTATTTTAAAAAAACATCCTCAATACTTGACTACAAAGAAGAAATTGCAGAAGAAAGTGCAAAAAAGTACCTGAAAAAGCAATCACAGCAGGTGAAAACAGATTTTTCCCATTCCCTTTAAGAATAGAAAGACAAATCAGCGAATTTTGTTATACGTTTTGATAAAAAATTAAAAGATCAAATAGAGTAATATCTTTAAACTTAAAAAAAATAATTAAAAGTTCTTTCAGCCCTTGTCTTGAAATGGAATCTGTACAACACCTTTAAGAAACAGGCCTGGAACAAAAAATTATAACTTCATTGGATGTGAATTTATAACTTTATTTTACCAAAACAACTGATTCAATATAATTTTGGGCTTCACGAATGGTTATATAAATGTATCAGCCTGATCTTTACACCTGCTGTATTCCCTACATTGTATTTATAGAATCATAAAATCATATGAGTGGAAGTGACCTCAGATATAGTCCATCCCAAAACATTTAAACTCTTAGAAACTCAAACTGCCTTTCTCTCCTGAAAAACATCCCTTCAACCCCTCATTATTTGTTATTATGCAAAGATTTTAACCTGCATTTATACTTGTGTATCATTTGATTGTTGTTTTCCCCTCACTGTATTTAAATGTTTGAAGTACCAATGACTTTTCTTCGTAATGGTACCCTCCCAAGTGATAGCTATTGTTTTTTGTTTTTTTTAAAATTGCATTTATTCAGTCAAAGGTTTTGACCTTTTAGATGCCTGAGGAAGCAGCCTGTGGTGGTCTGAAAGCTTGAATATTCTCACCTGCAGAAATTGTCTTAATCTCTCTGTTACCATCTCTTTCACTTGGAACCATATTCAACAGCAATCTCACACAGGGTGTTTTCAGATGCAATAATATCCCGCACTTTTATGCTTTAACCTGCACGGAACCATGAGCCACTGTCACTTTTGAAAATGTTAGCCTGGGAAGTTTCCCCGTGGTGTTGGCACTTCCCCCTGGCTGTGACTTGGGAACATCCCCAAGTCACAGCCCAGGCTAAGTGCCAACACAGCTAGGAAATGACCGACTAGCTGGAAGTACAGTGGGCTTTCACGTGTGAAAGCCCGCTCTACGTTGACTTGGTCCAGAGTGGCGGGGGCCTGGGTGGCCACTATTGACCACCATGGCTGCCCATTAGCTCTGGGGAAGGGCCACTTCATGCAGCATTGGGGCAGGGCCGCACGCATCTCCCCGCCCCTCCCTGACTGCAGTCACATTTGTTCAGCGGCTGGGCCGATTCCTGGCTAGAGTGATGGCTCCCACCACTACCTGGGTAAGATTGTGGTGGCGGCGGGAGCTGTCACGTCTGAAAACACCCACAGTCTCCAGACTTAAAAGTTTAGGATTCCTTGGCTTAAGGGGAGTGACTTTGGGGATGTGATAGGGAAGGCATATCAGACCATAAATGGTGTCCAGAAATTGAATAAGGAACTGGTTTGTACCCATTCTCATATGCAAGATGAGGGGCATTATCAAAAATGAAGAACATCAAGTTTAAAACAAAGGAAGGAACTTTTAAAACATCACAATTGACTGTGACCTCACTGTGAAAACCAATAATATATCTAGGCTCACAAAAGAATTAAACAAACTTAGGGGACACAGGAGCGTCAATGGCCATTAGCCAAGATGATCAGACAATGCAACTTCATATTCAAATTGTCCTCCAAACTTCCAGAAATCAGAAATGAGCAGCAGTTAATGGATAACTCCATAACCATTCTGTGGCTTCTTGGAAGCACGAGGAACTGACTATTTTTGTAGAAAAGACACTAGGCTAGATGGACTGTTCATCTGAGCCAGCATGACAGTCCTGATGTTAGCTAAAACCCTTATTTTGAAGATGTAACTCACAAACAATAAAGTGTCTTCTGTTTGGCAGAAACACTGGAAATTCCTGTTCAATACAACTGATTGTAAGAGACAAATATTAGCACATCTCTCTCTATTCCTTCTCTTCAGTGAATGCTGCAAAGTAGTGCTAGAGTTAAAAAACTATGACTCCCCACCACCACCCCCGGTAAAAAATAAAAAATAAATCTGAATTGGTTTTCAAAATTTCCAATTTGACATGTCAAAATATCAGTTTACACAAAAGTTTGGAATGTTTTGCCATTTATATATATAAAAAGTCAATATTCGTAAGCTGAATTTCATCATTTTTACATGCAAAATTTCAATCACCATTTTTATAAGCTCAAATTTTAATAAAAAATTTCAATACTATTCAAATATTTTTCATCAAAATGTCATTTCATTACAAAATTTCAACTCAACCTGTCTACAAAAACCCACCTTTACTGGTAGGGTAAAAATTCTGCATTCTAATAAAACAGTGGTCTCAAACTCTTGGCTTGCATATCTGAACCCTTAAGACTGGGAGGCTTTATTTCCCTTTTCTAGAAGAAGGGGGGACTCCAACTCCATTTGAAATACGTAGCACAGGAATGCTTTAGGTTGAGAGCATCTTGCCTTAGGAAAGGAGGTTAGACTAGATCATCACTGAGGTCCCTTCCAACTCTCCAGTTCAGCGATTCTGTGAAATCAATAACAGTCTTTTCATTCACTTCAATGAAGTTTTGATCAGCTCCTTAATGGCTGGTGTCGCTAAGATGTGTGTGCTAGTCATTCCATGGAATGCAGTCTAATCTGAATTCTAACCTTGTAATTATTGGACTGAAATGTGGAGTGACTGTGGCAGACTGAAAAATGCCCAAATGAATGAATGTTATAACTGAGGTCTAAGCATAGCATTAAAGCCTGGAAAAGCATGAGAACCAAAAGTAACTACAGAAAGTTTGTTGTGAAAACAGAGAAGTGATGGGAAGGGCCTTTTACAAAAATAAAGAGATGCATTATACAATTTAAATGCTTTTTCTCCTGTCATGAAATCCAAACTAAAGTCTGCCCATAGGAATGAGATTTGAAAAGCCAAAAAGGAAAAAAAAATAGAAAAGTAACACCTCTTAGAAGTTACTTATGTTTAATGCTTAAAAGTCTGAATGCACAAACAATAATCTACCATTATAGAAGTACTGGTGGTCAATACAATGCATTAGAACTATGTACAATGACACAGTTTAGTATCAAAATCTTTCTACACTGTAGAGTATTACGAAACTGTTAATGACATCAAACACTAAGCACTTAAGACACCATTTTTTTTTTTTTTTGCTACCACATTTGGAACTTCAATGAACAGTCCATTTCAACTTGCAGCATCAACCCATTTCTAGTATGAAATTAAGTAATTTTCTACTTATACAATAAGGTTTATCTACACAGTTCTTTTGATTTTGATCCATAGCAGCAAAGGCACTGTACATCAGCAGATCCACAGACTTAAAGATTTTTTTTAAAGCATTCAAAAAAAAAAAAAAAAGAAAAGAAAAAGAAAAAAGAAAACTCACAGGTCATAGTTTAACAGCAACAACAACAACATAAAAAGATAAACACAATGTTTCTGGCACAATGGCTCAGCCTGTGTCCGTTTCAGGGACATTCCACTAAGACTTGGATAGAACCGGTGGCTGCGGTAAATAAAGCAAGTCCTTCTCTCCAGTGAAAAATCCATTCTTTTCTGTACTTCAGGATGAGTGCTGCTCTAAATCCTATCTCTGAGGTCCTTGCTTTTGTAGTTTTGTATAGTGGTACGAATCCAGTATTATTTCAGTGCTGTTTCCAATGAATGTATCAATTTTTCCCCGTAATCCCTTGTAACTGCAAAATTGCCCAAAGATACGCATTGTCCTTTTCAAAGAAATGTGGCAAAAGTGTCCAGAAGGGATGAAGGTGATTCTTTGAGGCAAGTTACTTTACTTCTCTCTACAACATTAATAAAAGAGATGGTGTATTAACAAAACATGGATCACACTGAGAGTACTTTACGGTTATTCAAAAGCATTACATTGAACATAGGTTTATTAGACTCTGCATACTCGAGTATTATATATGCAAAAATTCTTGTCCTTAGTGCATTCTATTTTAAACTGCATTTAAATGGGAATTAAATTTGCCATTGCCACAGGATGTATTTATTTTTGTACCAGACTGCCTAAATTCATTAAACAGCAAGATGTTGTCCTCCATAATTATTATTCCCTATTTCTATAGCAGTAGCACTAAGAGGTCTCAGTCAAGATCAGCAATTAGAAATCCAAGAATTAGGCAAAACAGTGACATAACAAATATGCCTTATTCTTGGATAATTAACAACTGTGAAAAACAATCACCTACTTATTATTAGCAAATTTGAACTTTGGCTCCTCCCCCACCCCAACCCTTTGCCCAGCAAAGGACAGGAAATATACAACGCACCTTTCAAACCAAAGCAGGGGCAGACAGCTTTATTTAGTCAGTTCATGTTAGAAAGCCTTCTTTAAACAAAATAAATACATTACAGCTATAATACATAATTAAAGAGTCAGTTCACTTTTAAGTATGCGTATTCGGTCTTCTTCCAAGTCGGTATCTGAAGATTTGGTATCTCAAGTTCTTAATGATCATACACAAATTCAATAGCAAGTTAGGTGGGAAGATTCCACATCTGTGATGAGCATTTTAAGTCCTCAGTTTGGGAAGGGGAAAAAAAAAAAGAAAAAAAAGAAATATACACAAAGTGCTACAAGGATTAGTCCTGTTTGCTTTAGGATTTGTCTCTAATAAATAACTTCGTAGACTGTAGCTTTCTTGTCCCCAGAGCCAGTGACAATGTATTTGTCATCCACAGAGATATCACAGCTCAGCACAGATGAGGATTCTTTGGACTAAGAGAAACAAAAGAAAGATATATCAGCATAACAAAGTTAACTTTTTCCTGCACTGGTAAAACCTGAGTACAAGGATTAAGCAAAAAGAGTGAGTTTGCTGTGAGCGTGTGCATGGGCGGACTAATTTAAATATAAAAAAATATTGACTCAAAGTAGAGCTGAAGAAGTAACAGATGCAATTACAAAAATAAGTCCCCAAATTCCCTGAACACCTCTCATGCAAAATATTTAAGTCAACACACACAGCTGCTAAAAGTGAGGGGGATGTATTTATTATTTAATATTGCAGAACTGCAAGCACTGCAAAAAGCCAAAAAGCCATGGAAAGCAATGAACGTTTCCTGAATGTTTTGTGGGAAGGATTTCCAAAAGCACCTGTGCTTGACCCAGGGTGTGTTCATGTAAAAACAGGATTTACGTATGTGTATATGTGTGCATGTGCGCACCAGGTACCAATGTCATTTTTTTGTTTTTGTTATTAAAAACAGAAAAATGCACAATTCAAGAAGACTGATTGGTATGGGTTAGACTCACTTCTGAGCACAAGGGTCATCATATCACTCTTTAGTAACACACGCACTAGGTTTTGCTTTGGTTAAAATTTTAAGTTTTCTTCTCTTTTTTTGTGTAGTTGTGTAATTGTAATGTTCGCATTGAGATACTGTGTAACATAATTATGTTTAAAATCAAAGGAACAATGTTATTTTTGAAAATAACAATACAAATAATTTATTTTTAAAAACCCTGTCATTTTCATTATTAACAAAATTTAATTTTTCGTTATCAGTGTCATTTTCAATTTCAATATCAAAATTAACAATTTTGAAATTCTCGATCAAAATTTTAGTTTTCGGTTTCATTTCTGTTTTCATCAGCAGAAAGAGAACTTCAGTTGGCTGCGTGGTGGTGTGGTGAGTGCCTAATATATATAATAAAACAGCCTAGCATCTAGTAATATCTCTCTAATATCTAATATCTCTCTCCCCAAGTAATATCTATCACAGACAGGGGGAGACAGACAAGGCAAGGGAAAAGGAAAAAAACTATGAGGTATATATCTAATCTATATCTATAATATATCTAATCTATACTTATTTCTATATATGTACAGGGGGAGACAGACAGGGGAAGGGAAAAGGAAAAATGTAAAGGGTATAAGGAAAGGTAAGGTATACAATATGTATAGGTGATAATGTACACTGAGGGCTGGGGAAGAATTTTAGTGCAGTCACCAGAGTTCTGCAGACACAACCAGACACAGCAAGAGCTAACACAGAACAAGAGTCAAACAGTCTGGCCCTGACAATATAAAGGGGTTGGAGTGCCATCCCCAGAGCCCCCTGATTGGTTCTGGGAGGCAGGAGGCATTGAGCAATCACAGGGTGCCAGGTGACCACCTAGGACTTGTTTGCGCTGCTCATTGGCCAGCAATTGCATCCATCAGATCCTTGATGACTGCTCACCCCTCCCATCGCAGGCCCAGTTCAAGGCCCTGTTTCCCTCCCAAATGGCTCAGAGATGCCTGCTCCCTCCTCCACAATCTCCCTCCAAAAATAACTGCCAAGCAATAACTAAATGAATAACGAAAATGAAATTCGTTATTGACTTTGTTATTATTGGTTTTGTTTTTGTAATAACAAAAACATTCGTTTTTGTTATCGTAATAACGAAAACGATGCGCACACCCCTACACCCATTTAATATGGCTGTTCATACAGGGGCTTAAACTAACCTCTGGTTCATTTTATGGTATAATATTAGCCATGCAAAACATTAGCATGTTTTACTTTTACTCAGCAGTGAATCACCATACAATACCTTAGACCCCTCTTTGGGGTTTCAAGTGTGGGTGAAAACAGACAAGATGCGGGCCTGCTATGGCCCGCCTGGACTGAGGAACCAGCGGTATGTCTGTTCCCTGTCCTCCAGATGTTAGCCTGGGTCTGCCCTGGGCTGGGTGGGCAGCTAGCCCAGAATGTGTCTCCTGGATGATCCCAGGCATACATGACGGGCCAAGGGCTGCCCATGCAGGCCAACACGTCTGTTCAGCCTCACCATCCTCACTGCAGGGCAGGAGCTNCCAGACTTTGACACATCCCTTCCCACCGGTGTACACGTGTCTTGTGGGGTTGCTGATGGTAACCGCACACACCACTTCTCCATGGCTCAGAGTGTTGATCTGCCGGGCTATACACATCTAGATGTGTATAAGAGACAGCAGTGGGCCAGCGTGTCTGTTTGGCCCTACCATCTCTGCCAGGGGGCAGGAGCTGCCATGGCTGGTTGCCATGGCTCCCATTATGGCAGGGTGCTAGGGGTGGGACTTGCCACCTGTAAGTCTGTTGCACCCCAACCCTCATCCAGGGTGTTGCAGGTGGCGGGAGGGACTCTCCAGCTGCAGGCATGTTTAGTTGGTGCCCCTCCCCAACCTGGAGAGAGACAGTTACAGTTCCCCAACCTGATAATCTGGCACGCCACCTGCACATCTGTTTTCACCTTGCAAATGCTCTTTCTCTAGGGCTCTCATGCTTTATTTGAATCTTTGTAAGCTGCAACGCCCCAATGGAGATAAGAGGTTTTGAATGTATCTATATATTATCCATTCATGACCGTGATGTGCTTTGATGGGCCTGGCTCCTTCTGTGGAATTTGAGATATAGAGGCAAAATGAACCCCTACGGGATCCTATCAGGGTTCTGTGGGAGAAGCAGTTATCACCATTCTCTGGGGCCCACTGAAGAAGAATGATAGGAGCCATAGCAGTGGGCACATATTAATAGGTAAGCAACACCTTGCGCTCAGTGCCACCAAAAGCTGTAGAGTGACGGAATAGTATGAGCACTGACACACAGCCACTATGCATTGCAGTCATGATGGCAACTGTGGTACCAGCCAGTGCAGTTTCTGTACTATGCCCATACTTAGAGACTGATCATGTATTAAATTCAGGATTTCGGCCAAAGTCTTATTCAGTGATTTTTGCCCCAAATAGGAGTTTTTAAGAGGCAAGTGTAGGAAAGCCCATTTGTATCAACTGCTGCCTTTAGAGAACTGTAGAGAAAGTAGGGTTTGCCGTGTTGGTCCCAAATATAGTCAGTAAAGGCTTCAGTGAAGAAGGTGTGGTGAATTTATAGGATCACAATTAACAGTTACAGGATGGTTAATAAAAGTTACAGAAAAGTATCATTTCCTATTACAGTCTACTGGACTCTTCCATACGGGTGAACCTTTTAGCTCATGGAATTTTCTGTTTAATTATGAATATTAACACATATTATGCATTATGATTATGATTGTTATTATAAGTATCAAGCATACTGCTGGTGTAACACCACCGCCATTTAAAGCCCAGCTTCAAGGCTGGGCTTTCGCTCTGCTCTGTCTGACTCTTTATCCTGCTGAGCCACTATTTCCTATACCTACGGTCTGTTTACCCTTATCCTTGCCACATGGACCTGCCTGCTGTCATTCTCATCGTAACCAAGCCAAGTACGTGCACTTGAGACCTCGCATCTTCATGAATGTTAGATCCCTTGTCTCTCCCTCTGTTCTCTCCCCCAGCTCCTGTATCTCAGATTGTAAGTCCTAGGGGCAGGGACCGTGTCTATTTTATTACTTTGTAAAGTGCCAGGTACACTGCTGGCGCTATATAAATGTTTGTTAATAATAATAATAATAATAAGAAGAAATGAGTCCAGTTTTCACAACCTGACAATGACAGTAAGGTTTCAAATCCAGCTTTTCAGGTGGCAGAAGCCTCACCCTGGCATGCTACCTGAGAGCCTCCAGGATCCCCAGCAGAGGTCTCACCCAGGTGTGCTACCACAGATTCTGAACTGGAGATGCAGGGAATTGAACTTGGGACCTTATACATGCAAAGCATGCACTCTACCACCTGAACCATGGTCCACCGCAACAAAAAATTTATTTATTCAAATTTATATGCCGCCCTTCCCATAGGCCGAGGGTGGCTCACAACAGTGATTTGTACCTCCTGTATTTGTATCATAAGATAAGTATAGCTAAGCATTTCCATTTATAAATTCCCCAAACTAATGAAAAATGACTTGAAAAGGTGGAGTGCTATTATTAGTTATTGCAGCCTAACATGGAAAATAATATTTTGTTAATTGCTACCTGGAATATACTGGCTCCATAAGGTGTTCTCCATGCATTCAGAAGATTATCTTTTCCAGTGCTTACAAACCATTTGCCTGCAATTGATTTTTTTAAAGGTTATTGTATGTTCACCATATGCACCCTAAAAAGCCCAACGAATTAGTCAGAAAAGCAATTCACTCATACAACAGCAAAAGACATTTACCCCCCCCCAAACTTTCATCTGCCTGCACTAAGATGCTCCGCCACTGTATAAGACTGTATTAAAATGCAATCATACAGCAAAAAGGATTAATTTTAATATTTAAATTGAACATCTGGTTCTCCATCTCCCCTTTTTTACTCAAAATACATTTGTCTAAAGAAAACAATGGCATATGTGCTGTTGCTTACCACAGTGAGCAAATTTGAGTGACAGCACACAGCTCTCGTGAAGATGCAACTGATACTTGTCTGGCTTAGTGACATGCAGCACCTCGACATTGCTGTTCTCCATTCCTACCGCCAGCCATTCGCCAGTTGGACAATAGCCCAGTGAGAAGATCTGGAATTAGCACAGCACATACTTCAATCAGTAGGGGAGGGGTTTGCATTTCCAGAGCCAATACTTGCCACATCATTATCAGTGTTCAAAAGCCAACCATGAAAGAAATTTTGGTCTACACCAATTTTTAAGAAGGTAAACAAATTAATGTAGTAATCAAAATAAAAATGTTCAGGTATATGAACATTTGGACACTTGTACGGCTGAAACCAGGAGGCCTTCTGAAATTCATGAATCTAATGTGTGTATTTGCCTCCCTTTGACTCAAATTCAATTTGCACCCTGGAAAATATATGCGCATAGTTTGAAATTTGTTATGACTTCCAGGCTCGTGTGCCCATCAGCGGACACTTCTCCGGTTTGTACATGAGCCTTCCAAACTTAACTGTCTACAAGTGGAAGCAAATTCTTAATCAGTTTAGTGATTTTGCACATTAATACTATAAGGTCTGGTTATAAAACACAGCTGGATACATCTGAAGGTTCACCCCTTTTGAACAGTCTCAGGGTGATTTCAGACGTGACGAGATCACGCTGAACCACACTGAACCACGGTGAACCCCGCAGTGGGGCGAAAGGCCCCTGCACGTCTGCACAGCATGCGCCAGATGTTGGCCACGCTGAATCTGCAGACGGGGTCAATTTGAACCACGCTTCCCGGGCTAGCCGGGGGAAGGTCCCGGGAAGCGTGGTCAAATGGACCGCGGGCCGTGGCGACCAAAAAGTAACGTCTGTTCGCGTGCCACGGGCCGGGATCCCCGGCGGGATCCCGGGCCGTGGCACGATCGGCCAGACGCGGCGGCCGCATTGGCCCCGCCGCCCGCCCGTCTCCTCGGAGGGTGGGCGGCGGGGTGCGTGGAGGGGGCGGGGCCGTGCGGCCGCACGTTGCGCCGCGCGGCCCCGGCTCCTCCCACTTTCCCTGCCGGGATCCCCCCGGCACGTCTGTTGGGCCGTGCCGGGGTGACCCCGGCGGGGAACGAAGACGTTCGATACGGTACGGGGCCAAAGGGCCCCGTAACGTCTGAAAATACCCTCAGTCACCAGAATCACTCCCATCTGTGCTGCCCTGGTAAGAATCTTGAAAAGCAGCTCTTCATACATTGTCTATGTTACCGGGCCTTTTCCTCATCCTTCTCTACTTTTACTTCTGCTTAAAATATTACTTCCAATGTGTACTTTTCTTTCCTTTTCTCATGCCCATTCATCTATTCTTCCTTTCATCACTCCTTTTCTTTGCATCATCTGTTTTTCTCTCTCCCTTCTCTTATTTCTCCTTCTGCTCATCTTTTCTTTTATCTACCTTTCACTTGTTCCATCTGTTCCTTTTTCTCCATGCCCCGTTTTTCTGTAATGTTTTCCTTGAAACTTTCACCTCAACATTTGCAAATGGAGTTTGAATTTTGTACTGTTGACTCTACTTAATCATGACACTGATAATCAAGACAGCTGCTTAAATGGGATAAAATTTTAGCAAGATTGTTCCCAGTGCTATAACTATCATTTCCTTAACTGGGACAGTTGCTAATGTGGGATAATTTTACATCACCCATGGCATCCCAATAAACAAGCATTTCCAGTATTCAAATACAAAAGGTGCCAACTGATGCAAGTGTGTTGAATATAAACTCTGAAAAGAACAGTAGTTTCAGCTCTTTAAAAAAGCCAGTTAACACTGTGCAAGTAGGGCATTGGATCGAGCTATAAATATCATTCTTTTAGCTTATCCTCTTGTCTTAGAAATAGCAAATGATAAAATGATCTTGGAACAAGGTCCACATATATGACAACTGATTGTAAATAGGAACCCTATAGTCTGGCAATTCCACTTTATAAATAGAACTCTGTTGTGCTCTTGGGAAAAAAAATACTAATCTGTCAAAATGAGAAGCCATAAGCCAGAAAAAAAATGCTTAGCTGCCATATTAAACACACTACAAAGTCTAAGTGAAAAAATTCTTCTGGAGCTGTCCTTTCAGTCTGCCTGTTTTAAAGGAGTACTCATTTTATAAAACCACCAAAGAGCCTTCTAACATGTCAAAACTTCTGAAGAGAGAACCTGTGATGTGAAGTCGTGCTGTTGTAGCTGTCTCCCTTCTCTCAGGTCCCAGGATCTGACTGTATTGTCCAGACCTCCCGTCCAGAGTTTGGTGCCGTCATTGGAAATGTCAATACAGCTCGCTCCATCTGTGTGGCCCTGGAATTGCCTGCAAATGTCAAAAAAGAGGGGGGAAATATATCGCACAATTACTTTGGAGAGAATCAGTTTTGAGTCATGCACTCAAAATACTTCAGTGCTGAATTTCTGGCAGATCAAATCTCTGGTACCAGTTTCACTGCTACTTCATTTTATAACTGCAGCTATTAAAAAGGAACAGCAGCGTATTGTAGAAATGACTTCAAATTATTCTAAAATTGCAAGACAACCAAATGGCATTTTGCTGAATGTACCTAGCAATCTGGGTCATCAGTACGCTACTAAGAGAGAGAAAGATGGGGGTGGGGGGATATTATACTTTAAGGTTGATCTCTGAAAGGGATCTCTGCCCTTAACTCTGTGCGACATCACATCATCTCATATCGTCTTGAGAGGCATTTAGCACACCACTCTAAATTCAATGCCTTTTAAAAGAACCTGCAGGTCAATTACACTGGCCTTAGCACAGAATAGCCTGAATAGAATCCTCAGGTGATGATACTGATGCCTCTTTACATATATAATAGTATAGCATCTACTTTAGCTATAAGTTCATGCTTAGAGAGCTACACTGGATATCAGTGCTAACCACAATCCATAATTTAAAAACTCCCAAACTACGTGCCATACAAAACCACATCTTTACTTAAAATACAGACATCAAATGCAAAATAAGCTAGTGTGATTCATTCCGTGCATAATGCGCACTGGGTGGGATCAAACTATTTGATGTGTTAAAGAGACGTAAAACAATTTTAGAAATGCCAGCGTTTCTTTATCCAACAGCCCAAGCATGCAGTGATTAAGTAGAATTTTAAAGTCAAAGATTATTTTTTTTATTTTTTTAAAAAAATACCATTTATACAAAAATAAATATTTTTAAAAATATATTTTTAATTTTTTAAAAGAATATATATATTTAAATTTTTGTTAAAAAACATACCACAAAACCAATAAGTATCGATGTGAATTTATCAAGCCTTTACAATGATGGCTGCTTAGAAACGTTCATTTACACTGACATTATTAAGAGAACAAATACTTTAAAAGTTTAAGGTAAAAATACACACTATGGTTAATTAATTCTTCACTATCTGAAAATTCAGTTGTTGACTTACCTGACCAGAGTCTGGTTGTGCAGGTCCCACACTGCAATGTTCCCGTCACTACAGCAGGAGAAGCAGACCTTGGAATCAGGGCTGATAGCTAGAGCGTAGCAAGCAGGAGCAGAAGATGTCAGCTCTGCTTTTATACGTGGAGTTGGAGCTGCCAGGTCCCAAATGGATAACGTGCTGGCTTCCCCACCAACTATCAGGGTGCGGCCGTCTGGCAGCAATCTGCAGGAACGGATGTAGTTATCTCTGTTCTGTGGAGACAGAAGCCATCAAGAGATTACTCATGAGGAAAGGAAAACAGCATTAACATGAGAGCAGAAATCCATAAAAGTACTGTATTCCCTCCTGGTTTTAATGAGCCATTTATACTTATGACAATGATAAAGTGGATTAATGCCAGAAAATTACATGACATTAGGGAAGTACTTAAACTTGATCTACAAAATTCAGTAGTGAGAGATATTTAATCTTAATTAGCATCAAAAAGCAAAGACCTGAACCCAACTCCAAACAATTCAAAGCTTCCATATTTGACAGCTTTTGTGGAAAGTTAAATTTTTATAGTCGGTTTTATTTCAGTGCGTTAACCCCTGGAGGCTGAGGAGCACCATTTTCTCAGCAAGCCTCTCCCCCATCTCCTCCAAGACCTGCTGCCAGTGCCAAAGAGATGTCAGAGTTAAAGACATTTGGCAAATTTCTTCAATTTTCATTGCATTTCATTACCTGTCTAAGTATCATGCGGTTTTGATTGTACAGCACTTACAACAAGAGACAACATCTCATCAAGAACGGGAAGCGACATAAATGAAAAGCTATTAACCATGGTGGATCCAGTAAGCACACACAAATAATAACTTTAGAAAGATTTTTTTACAGTCACAGTTTGAGGAGGATCATATAAACGCAGAGAAGCGCGTAGAATTAGAAGATGAGGGTGGAAGAAAAATTTCAAAGCATGACAAAACATAGAGCCAACACAGATGTCTTCACCAGTGATAGTCCCTTGTCTCCCCTCCTTTGCCCATCCTAGATTACAAGCCCTATAAGGGCAGGGACTTGTCTCTAATCACTACTGTTCAGTACCAGGCACATTGTTGGCACTATATAAATAATAAAACAATAATATGCAGTATCTGGAAAACTATCACTGATCTCTCTACCCAACTTCATGATTGGGTAAGGAGAATCTGGTTTGTTGAAAAAAATGTAAATAAACTCCTTAAATGCATAACTTATTTGAAATTCTAGAGCTAATAACAAAAACATCCAAGTAGTAGAGCCCTGCAGACCAATTCGTCCTACTGGGTTCCATTGGGGAGCATTCCCAGCCCAATCCCTTGGAATCAGGCTAGGCTCCCTGTGGGCAGGAGGTTCCACCCACGCAGACTGCCAGAACATCGCCGTGCTCTGTGCGGATGGAGCTATGTCACAAAAGGGTCAGGGTGTTCCCCCACACCCTTCCCGAGGCAGCTCTGCTCCTGCATGGTGCCATGACATCACAGCACCATCCCTAGCACTTTGGGCCGGGGCTAGGAAGAATCTGGCTGTGTCGCCAGGTTGGTCTCAAGACAGCTGGGCTTGGACTGAAAAAATTTAGCCTGAGCAGGGCTCTACAAAGAAACCCTCTAATCTACATTAGCTAGCCATCTGTCCAGCAATACTGCTAACAACAACTAACCAACTGCTCATCATGCCCTCTGCCTCAATAGCATCTCATCACAGCTACGCACACTGCTCACTCTTTTCAGTGCTTTCTTCTACTGAGCTCCAAAGCATTTCCTCTTATTCACACATGCTCATTTACCAGACAGTCCAGTTGGGAAACAGGGCTTTTGTTCCCTGGGTGGCTGATGTCCCAGACTTTGACACATCCCTTCCCACCGGTGTACACGTGTCTTGTGGGGTTGCTGATGGTAACCGCACACACCACTTCTCCATGGCTCAGAGTGTTGATCTGCCGGGCGTGCCGAGGAATTCCTGGTCCAATAAGGGCATCAGGAGGGAAAGGCACGGGCTGCATCTGACCATCTGCACTTACATGAAATGAATACGCTCTGGGAAAAGAGACATGGAGAAAAGTAATTTAAGGAGCTGATAGTTATAGAAAAGAACCAGTCAAAATTTCCACCTTGGTTGCTGAAAATTTAGCATTGAGCTCTATATTTCGTCACCAAAATGCAAAATACAGCACAACTTGGGGTGAAAACATTCACGTAACTCCAATTTAACACTGCTTCAAAATTTCTTATGCATGTTGCAGGCCTGTATTCACGCCATATGCAGCCCTGCAACATGCATAAGAAATTTTGAAGCAGTGTTAAAGCAGAGTAAAGCTGTATGTTTGTTTTCACCCATAGCTTTTGCAGAGTCTTAAGCATGGACTAAATTATTCCAGCTCTCTCACTGATGGACACCGACACCAAGGAGTTAAAATTTTCAAGGCACAATTGCTGAAGTGGTAGACCAGTAAATGCCGAACAGACATGACAACCACAAATCCCAATTCTTCTTGCTGTTATCGGGACTCTAACTGAGAAAGAATGTGTTGTGTGACTGCCAGTTATGCCACCTGTGAATAACCTATCAACAACTTCATCTTAAAATCTCTTCTAGGGAGAACACTTATGTTGGGAAATTGTTTTTGTTCTAAGATGTGACGTGTCAGAGCGTCTCTATTACTGAGCGCTAACTTTACAGGAGGCCCCAGCACAGCTGTACTGCAGCATATACATACATACACATATGACTAACAAGCAAATTTGTGGCAGCACTGATGTAGAAAACACACACATATGCCGTATTGTTAAAGCTATGAAAATAGCTAAAACGTATTTGGGGGAGAGTTCTTGGAACAGAGATTTTGCTTGTCTAAAATTGCTTGTCTTATTTGCTTGTCTAAAATTGCTATTTAAACATCATCTATAAAATTCAAGCATTTTATTTGTTAGAGTTACATGATATGCTAATCAGACATCGGCTTTTAAAGCAGCTTAAAACACAGTCAACAATTTTGTCTTTTTTTCTACAATTGTCTTTAACCAGAGTATTTCATTCCTTTTGCATTCTACCTTCTTACCTCTCTTGTCAATAACATAAAAGGTCTCTGGCCATACAGGGTAAAAACAGATATGGGGGCAAGGTGCCTCCCCAGCCCGGGGCAGGAAACAACGGCTGCCACTCTCCGGGTCAGTGAGCAGCACACAACAGACGTGCCTGCGACCCGAGTTGCCAGAGAGCTGTCCCACTGTCCCCTGCCTGGGTAGGGCAAAGGCTGTCTCTTATACACATCTAGATGTGTATAAGAGACAGGAAGATGTCAGCTCTGCTTTTATACGTGGAGTTGGAGCTGCCAGGTCCCAAATGGATAACGTGCTGGCTTCCCCACCAACTATCAGGGTGCGGCCGTCTGGCAGCAATCTGCAGGAACGGATGTAGTTATCTCTGTTCTGTGGAGACAGAAGCCATCAAGAGATTACTCATGAGGAAAGGAAAACAGCATTAACATGAGAGCAGAAATCCATAAAAGTACTGTATTCCCTCCTGGTTTTAATGAGCCATTNGTGATTTTAATCCCCCGCCCATTTATTTATTTATTGTTGTTTTCTAGCCCTGTTTTATTGATGTATTTTATATTTATATTCTAAGTAATTTTAATTGTTTTTATTACTGTTGTCAGCCGCCCCGAGCTGCATTGCAGGAGGGGGCGGGATATAAATTTGTAAAATAAATAAATAAATAAATAAATGTGTGGTGGGCTGGCCTGGTCCCCACCCAACTCCCAGTGCCCCATCATGATAGGCAGCCAGATAGCCAATGATGGACAACCATGGTGGCCCACTCCTCACGGTGGGGCCAAACAGATGGGTTGGCCCACCTGGGCGGCTCCTGGCCTGGAATGGGCAACCGGGCTCTTCTGTGAGACTCATTCCAGGCCAGCCGCTCACCTGGCCCAGGGCAGTCCCAGGCCAACATCTGGCAGCCAGACATGTGTGTGGTTTCCCAGCCAAGGGGAAATGATGGACAGCAGGAAAGAAGGGATCAGAGCCAGGCAGAGAGAGACAAGGAAGGAAAAACAACGAACTGTGAGCTGGAAGGGGTGGGGGGGGGATAGTAAAGGACTTTGTCACACCTGGGTGTCCTGGCGGGACCCCCACCCCCCAACCCGGAAGGGCTATAAGAACGAGCCTGGGGCGGCAGAGCCTCAGGCTGCGGACCGAAGGGCCGCGGTCAAAGGGTGTGGCCCTTAGGGGACTAGGGGGAGATACTGTATAAAAAATTGTTGAAAGGAAATGGGAGCGAGGTGGGATGAATTTGGGTGTATGGGGTGTGTATGTTACTGTGTAAGACCGTTGGGGTAAGGGTCTGTAGTTGGGGTTGTTGGGGGGAGTGAAAGGGGGGAGGTCTCTCTTCGGCTTGACCCTTGGTGGCAGCACGGGGGGGCTGGAGGGGGAGGACCACCTGGTGGCAGCAGGTGGGGGGCATTGACCCAACCCTAGTGGTAGGTTGGGTCGGGAACTGCCACTGTGCAGGGCCAGCCAGTGGTGGAAATGGGGTGGGGGAGAGGAGGTTTTTTGGAAGTGATAATTAATTTTATACAGTGGGATAAGAACAGTTGGGTCGGGACAGGTGTTTTGTAGTGTGTGATGTAGCTATAATAAGTTCCCCTGCATGGGAAATTGTAATTTTGTTATTTTGATATTGTAATATTGATTACTGTTGCCCCTGTGAGGGTTTTTGTGTATTTACATTGTGAGCCGCCTTGAGTCAGCTGTAATGCCGAGAAGTTGCGGGATATAAATTGAATTGTGATGTGATGATGATGAAGGAAAAGAGAAGCTGTGTTGGAGGTAGGTCCAAGTGGTGGCATCAACGGCTAGCAAGCGCTCCAGCACCCTGGAGGCGGGGGGTTCAAGGCTGGAGTCTTACATTAGACGCCTGCACAATAAAAGCTTCTGTTTATTGTTTTTCTAATTATGCAAGTTTTTATCTTTACTGTGTTGGCAGGTGGCCAAGAGAGCACAGAGGAGCAGCAGGATTCCTTGGAAAACATATTGACCGGACGGGAACAGTAGGTACAGGAAGTGGGTGACAAAGCATCATGGTGGGATGGTTGGCTGATTGAGGTGGGGTTGAAAGGCACCATGTTGTGCAGTGGTGGGTGGGGGAGATAGTGCAAATGGCAGTGCTGCCTGATTTCTGTATGTTCTTCACTCCTCGACAGTGATCGCGGGAGGAGAACTGCATAGTGCTGGGACCAACAGCCTCGGCTTCTGATTCCTGCCTCCCTTCTCATGGGCAGAGGGCTGAGAATTGGGCAGACGGGCTGAAACAGAGGGGGCGGGAAGGTGAATAAATCCCATCTGAACAAATGGATTTCCTTGTTGCCTAGCTACAGGTCTGCCAGCACAATGGGCATGGTCAGAACCCACAGCCACAAGTGCTCAGTGGACCCAGAGCCTGCGGGTCTGCAACTGGTAGCACTGGGAGGATTTGGCAGGGGAGCTGCTTGGGGAGATCACATGGTATGTGGACGCAGGGCTGAAATGGCAAGCCACTGTGCTGGAAAAAGCTCTTCTGCAATGAGTGGCACGGTGCAACAGAGAGGTTCATTCCGCTAGTTTCATTCCACTACTGCCTCTGTTCTGCTACTTTTATTCCGCTACTTCCACCAGCTCTGAAAATAGCAGAACAATGTTTGTTCCAACAGTTTCGATCTTCTGCAATTTCTGCCTGCACTGCAAAGTAGCGAAACAGTGTTTGTTCCGACAGTTTCAGAAATTGTTTAGACAATTTCCGAATTAGTGGAATGCTGGTGGAATTAGCGGAATGCCGGCGGAAAAGCTGCGGAAAGTCGCAGGCATTTCCAAAATGGCAGAATGAAATAACGCGGCGGAAAAAGGAATTGCTGCTTCAGCACTATTGGATGAGATCTGGGACACCATTAACGGCATTGCTAGGAAGCTGGCAGAAGGCTGCAGAATGAAAGACTTTTGCGGTCAAGGACTGCTTGGACTGCCGGCAGGAGAATAGGCACCAGGCCCACCTCTGGCAGTAGTTGGAGCAGTCACACAATGTAATCGAGTGGGCAAGCAAGATGTCAGAGATGCGGGCACAGACTCAAAGCGACATGTCCCAATCCATTCATCTCCAGTTCTCCCTGCTTGAGCATGTTGCTTCCACAACTGTGAACATTATTGCTTAAGGCGAGGTGCCAAATCCCAAACCCCACTGACCATTCAGGTCCTACCATGTGGAACCCAACTGCTCGCCCTGCTTTTCCCAGCAATCCATCCCCCACGGAAAGTATCTGAGCCCTCTCTGTGCTGTGCTGATACCAGTGAACAATTCCTGGGCCAGGCACACCTCTCCCTTCCCCCCACCAATCATTTCCACACACCTCCCTTCAACATTCCTCCACAGGCATAGATCCGAGGGAGGAGGATAGAGAAAGTGTCCTCCTTCTAGTTCTACCATTCAAGCAAGTGTACCCAGCTGCCCCCCAAAAGGGGAAGATAAAAGAAGAAATAGTTGCATCCATTTTGGGGCTTGCAAAAAGAAGCTCGACTGTCTTTGCAGTTATTTATTTGTTAAATAAAATTATTTTAGTTTTTCATAATCCATGGTTTCCATGCTTCTTATGGGAAAGGAGGGAAGTTTGGGGGATGGGGGTGGAAGGGGGCTTGGAGAATGTCGGTATGGCATAGCAATTAGAAACAAGATCTCACTACAAAACAAGAATCTCGCCCTTTCTAACAAGAATCCCTGGTTGAGAAACTTGCAAGAATCAGCCATTCTTGCAGCCACACTCATGTGTGTTGGTTTCCCCTCCAGTCTTTCAGCTGATAGGCAAAAGCTTCTGGGCCTCGCTGGCTTATCAGCTAAGCAGGAAGGAAGAGCCTCAAGTAATCACTTTAAAATTTACATGGCACTTATACATTTCCAAGACTAACTTCCTCCTCAGCCTAACAGCTGATACAGAGAGAAGAGAAAGCCCAATAGGGGAGTCCGGTTCTGTCCCCCCTCCCCTCTGCAAGATCAAACCCAGTGCTTCTCCAAAACCTGAAAAGACAGGGACACTTCCCCACCCCCAAACTCACATTTAAGGAAAATGCAATGGACAACCTAACAAAAGTGCAATGGCTAAACCTTTCCCTTCCCTAAATGAGTATCCAAAAGAACAGTTAATTAAAATAACAGCCTTAGTAGGCTGATGGTCACCACTCCCCACAGCTTTTAAGGGTATGGTGAGTGATCCAAATTCAATAACCTAGTCCCAGAACTTTGTTTCCCTGGGGCAGAAAGAGTCCCTGACAACAACAAATTCTCTATTGTCCAGGGGGGCTGAAACGTTCCCCTTTTCCTCCCCAGTTACCTCCCAGCATGCATCTGAACCATTCATTTGCATGCACGTGTCAGATTCATGTTTAATATAGCTCTAATTTGCAGGCAAGCATGAATCTGATCCATGCATGCATGTTCAGTTCCATGCTGAGAGGTAAACAGGGAGGGAAAGCAGTCAATTTTCAGCCCCCCTGGACAACAAAGAATTTGTTTCCCTGGGGCAACAAGGGTCCTTGACCACAACAAAGCACTAGGATTGGGTTATTGAAATTGGGTTACTCACCATGCCCTGAAAAGTTGTGGGGAGTGGTGACCACCAGCCTACTAAGGTTCCCATCTTGACCTCTGTCTGTACCATGTAAGCAATACAGATGTTGTGTAGTCTCTCATATTGTGCTTACTTATAACTTAACCTCCACGCACCTGTTCTTTGCCTTTGTCTTTCAGCCCCAATCTGCTTTCTCTGCAGGTTGGGGGCAACACTAATGCTAGGGGCAGAAGGGTGTGAGTTATTCCCTCCTTTCCCCTCTATTCTTTGATTTGGGTTGGGGAGAATGGGACAGCTGAGTACTGGCTCACAACCCTCCCTTTTACCCATGAGTCCCCACTGACCACAGTGGTATACAAATGTTTGGACCATGAAAAGAAGACAACACAGCTGCATCTTTGGGAGTACAGAAGGAAGGCAAGAGGGTGTGAAATAATGAGGAAGGCACCAAATGTAGTAAGTGGAATGGATGGAATGACAGGGAAAAATACAAAGAGTGGATCAAGTAAGTGGATGGAATGACAAGAGGAATCAGAAATAGTTACAACAACAAAGTTCTGAGTGAAATAACCAATTCAGAAACTGATGGGATACCAGGGGGAGCACTCTCATCATTTCACCCACTTACCATAGTCGACTCCCTATCCTTTGACTCCTTATAGCATCCTGTGAACAGGATTGGGGTTCTCTCTCTCTAGCAGTCCCTCAAAGCACCACTGGACCAGCCACGACTCAGTTATCCCGCTTACAGTAACCACTGAGCACCCTCTTTCCAGAGAGTGCCAGTTTGTAAGGGGTTAATCCTTTGTCGCCTGTATCTCAGGGCTCCATGGTCATCAGAAAAGTAAACGGCTTTAGGTCTGACTTGGGATAGACCAAGAATCTCTAGTCAGTACTGTGCCAACACATGCTTTATAATGAGAAAGGTTTATATACAAATTAAGACAAATAATATTAGTTCAGGATAAATATAGAATGTACGCAAGGAAATAAAGTTAAGAGTGCACAATGCTATCTAAACTTAGAAAGCTTCCCTGTCTAAGTTCTTACCTTAGCTCAGATCTAGTTCTAATAAAGCAAACTGTCCTGTCTGCCCCTGCGGTACAAATTTAATAACCAGGCCCAGCGCTTTGTTGTTGTCAGGGATCCTTGTTGCCCCAGGGAAATGAATTCTCTCTTGTCCAGGAGGGCTCAAAATTGTTCAGTTTCCTCTCCATTAATTTGCATGCATTGGTCAGATTCATGCTTGCATGCAAATTAGAGCTGCATTAAGCAGGAATCTGGTACAAGAGGTGCATATTTGACTGGAGGTTTTATGCAAACAGAGGGATTTTCAACATCACAGCAGGTAAGATCCCCAATAAAACCATGCGCTGCTACCTGCCAGTACATTAGTGAGAGCTGTGGATAAAAGAAACTGGGTGGTGATAATGTGCAATGACTGATTGCTTTAGATTTTAATTTCCTCCACTATAGGCACTCACAGGTGCGATTTGCTCGATAAAATAAGCATTCTGTGCATAGCAAAAGGTGATTTCCAGACGCCAAGTGCTGGCAGGTATAAACCCAGGTATGAACCTCCGTGGGTGGGCAGGAATGGTAGGCAATGGAATGACTCCCAGAGTCATACCCAGAGGAAAGAAATAGCTGGTGCAGCTTCTTGTTCGTACGGTTTGCCACGGCCGAGAGTTATGATAGGGGGTGGGAAGGGGGGTTGGTGAGCGGAAAGTGGCGGGGAAGAATGCCTGTCCATGTATTAGGTTTGTCACATTAAACCTGTGAGTGGGGGCTTCCTACACATACAAGAAACACATAGATGCTAAAACCATGTGAGTGGGGCTGCATGGAATGGACCCAGACTCCAGGGTACTACTGTCTTGTTTGTTAACATCCTTAGCCCCAAACAGAAGGGATGGCCCTCTGTAAAATGGGAATAATGACCTACCTCACATTGTTGTGAGAGCGATCTAGATATTCAAAGCTTTTTGAACGCTGAAAGTGCAATATAGATTATAAATAATAATGACGATACGAGGTTTTGTGCTCCTTCAGGCAAAACCCAGATCAATCTGCTTTGCATTACTGTTTTCTTCCTCTTAATTCAAGCAGGATGCAAGTGAAAAGTTCTTCATTTTTGCATAATCCTTTTCCTAGGCTCACAGCAAGCAAAGCCTGTTGGAGCAGGTCACCTTTTCTGGTCCAATCCGTCAATAATGAATTTGTACATTATGATACCATAAGTCTTTTCAGTATTTTCAATCAAATAAAAGCACACTTCAGTGTTTCTTCTCCTTGTGCACTGCTGTTTATAACATTCAATATGTTTGCAAGTGGCTACAATGCTTTTGTGCCCAAAGGAATTATTTTTAAACTGAGAAACACAAGTACAGCAGACCTGTATTGCCGAGACCCTTCACAGTTTGCATTTCTATAGAGCAGGCGCAAGCTAGCTTGGTTCAGTATGGCAAATCTAGAAGAACAAATAATCATTCACACCTCACACTGTCCTTGACCAATATTAGAGGTGAGCAATCAACAAATACAGTGGAGTCTGCTTTAGTCAAATTTAGTGGGCCACAACTTCAGCAGAACTTAAAGAAATGGACTGTCTTTGGTACTGTATGCTGTCTAAACAAGCAAACAACATTAAAAATCCTGCTAAGAATCTCTATTAAAGTTGGAAACAATACTCAACCCAACAGAAATTAGCGAGGTGGCTTTCCTCCCTAGCTTTTAGTTACAGGAGACTAAATTAACCAAAGAGAGGTGCTGTGGTCTTGCAAAACTAATGGAGTGGGGAGAGCTTCCCTGCTGATCAGCAGCAAAACAGAATCCTGAAAAGCAGGATTACCTACTCCTGTTTTGTGGGGAAGCCCTGATAAGTGTTAAAGAGTCTGTTAAGTGGCAGTTAACACATTTTCTTTTCAGCTTGCATACTACAGCTTAAAGGCTCAAATCAGCTTTTCAGTCTTAAATGAAAATTGTGCTGGTTCTGGGGCTTAGCAGGGTTCCAGCATTCAGATCCAGTACACTTAGGACCGAAGGCTGGATCTGAACCATTAAACTGTGGTATACGTTACAAAAAGCAAATGTGTTAATAGATACATAACAGACTTTGAACCCTTGATGGGGCTTGCAGCATAACAGCATCGAGACACCAGGAAACTGGAGAAGGGAAGATCCAGTGATCTCATCTAAAATGTAGCGCATTTAATTGACTTCTAGTGATGGGGAAAGAGCAGTTGGACTTCAAGGGAAATTTTAGTTAATCAAGTTCAACTTCTGTGAATTCCACTGTAATCTTTGAAGGTTAAACCAAGCACCTCCCAGCACCTAAGTTTACTGAATAGCATTAAGTAGCTTAGAGGAAATTTAATCAGCAAAGAAAGAAGACTTTAAGTAAGTGACTGACTTTGTTAATGTAATGTTTGATACTCACGGTTTTCCTCCTGGAATGCCAGTCAGATTGGGAGGGATGCCTGGGACTCGCATGTGATGATGAGGATCAAAACCAACCTTCAATTTCACCAGGAGGAAAAATAAAAGGTGTAGTAAATAAATGAGATCATTGCAATTTCTCTTCCATGGTACAGTCCCCAAATAAGAAATAGGTTAAACAAGACTTATTTCTACTTGTCTTTAATTGAAGTCAATTCACCCCTCCAATCCAAACATTTTGGCTATTTTCTATGGCAAAAACTTACCACTGGCGATCTCCCGTAAGCTGCTGCGGCCGCTGCTGCAGCTGCTGCTGCACTCATTTGAGGGGAGATATTATGTAGACCGGCATATGCGGCTCCAGGACTGGTAAGCTCGCCATTCATTCCTGCATGAGGTACGATTCCGAATGGAGCTGGGTACGGGCATGGTACTGCCATGGGAGTCCTTAGGCCTGAAGCTAAAGGAGGGGAAAATATAGAGATGCCATAAGCAAAAATCAATTCAGGATTTTGAAGGAGGGTCACTTTTCAAATTGGGTAAAAAGCAAGTTGGTGTCCCAGTTTGTACCGGTATAAAATTCTCTGTGGTAGTATTAGTAGAAGGAATACTTTCCACTTCTTGAGAGAGAGGGTAGCGGCCGTGTTGGTCCCAAATGCTAGAGATGATATCTTTGATTGGGCCAACTTCTGTTTGGTGAGAATATGCAAGCTTTTGGGCCACACAGAACCCTTCTGCAGGCATGCAACCAGTCAGAATGCGTTATATGCCTGAGGAAGGGCCCCGTGTGGCCCAAAAGCATGCATATTCTCACCGAACAGAAGGTGACCCAAAGATCTCATCTGAACTACTTTTGTATCCATCTCCGATTCTTGGAAGACAGCTGACTTAAAGAGAAGGAAACCAGAGGGTAGCTTTGTAGTCATGCAAAGTTCTGAAAAGCAAGAGGCCTTTGTTACTTCTAATTGTTACTTCTAATTCCAACAGTCCAATTGTTACTTACCTAATGGATCGACTCCTGGTGGCTTGCCAGGAACAGGCCTCAAGCCTGGGGTAGAATTGCTGCCAGGAGTTGGAGCATCAGTCAGGGGAGTTGGGGTATTTGATTTAGACACTGGGGTGGTAGATTTCTCATTCTAACGAAGAGAGAACATAAGAAAATATATTTGGCTCTATAGTTTCTTTGTAATAGCAGATGACAATCAACATGTAGCTTCATTATAAGCAAAAACAGTTTCTCCATTTCCGTTCAATAGTAGTGACTGGCAGGGTACTGTTACCATAGGTTTCCAAATTGTGGGTGGAACTTTCAATGAGCTTGCATAATCTATGGATTCGTAATCTATGAATCCAGACAGAGGTTGGATATACTTTGCATTGCTTAGGTGTTGTCTGGGGAGTCCTGGATTATACTTAAATTTCCAAATGGGGACACAAACAAAAATATTGAGAATCACAGACATAAATGAATGTCTAGTGAGAGTGTAGTTGCTATGTTGATTCCAAATATAAGAGATGAAGGCAGTAGTTCAGATGATCTCTTTTATTGGACCAACTTCTGTTGGTGAGGGTATGCAAGCTTTTGTGGGATCTTCCAGAGGCATGAATGGAAAGGTAGTGGAAATTAAAACTAGGATTCACCCCATTTCCTTTGGGTTACTGATATAGACTTCAAGATGAGGGCACTGACCAATAATCACGACCAACAGACAATAATATTGGTGGTATTATGTGAAAGTTAGCTGTCGTAGCTTCAATCCAGCATTTAAAGGACAGGTTTCCAGATAGCACGGATAGAAAAAAGATTGAACGGACAAGTTGTCTGAACAAACCCACCCATGTCTAAAGTTGATTCTTGCATAACAGGGTTGAGACACAATGGAGACAGAAGTGTGAGGAACTGCACAATACTGTTGTTTGTGGTTTTCCGGTTCTATAAGACAAACAGCTAGCTTCTGTCTGGAAAGCTGTCACTCCAGCACCTTTCCTGAACACTAAATTCACTTTAAAACATTTTTCTAAAATAATGATGTGAGAAGTTCAAGTGGCCTGATGTTCAGAGAATTGTGTGAGGAAGGAGTGACAGCTCAGCTCAAGAACATGATGAACTACGGTCAAAGAGAAAAGGGAAAGAAGAACACCCCGACTTGCAAGCAGCCCTTTTTTGTATTGTCATTTGTGAGGCAAGTCAAGGAAGACTCTTGTAAATGACAGATTACTTGGGAGACAGAAAATGAAAATTATTGCACTTGTACATAGTCTGGTAATTTAAACGAAGCCAAACAACCAAATCATGTCCAAGCAGAAAACTGAATTTACTATAAGCCACAGAGCAAGAAGCCTTTCAAGGAACCTCTGTGTACACTTATTTATCCTCACAATGGCAGGTTTCTCTCCTCCTCCACATGAAAAACTGTCACAGCACAGACACATCCATCATCTTTCTTCCATGGCAAGTTCAATAAACCCATCTTATTCCAAGAAGAGTTTTGGACTTTCACCACCATTTTATCAAAACTCATTAAGGTAGAAATGAAGGCAGGTTTACAGCAGACATGCAACTGTGCTTTCTCTTATTAGCAATGCAGATATGCAATGGTGAACATACACATACGTATATGTTGTGGAACTCCCTCCCCCTGGAGGCTCGTCTGAGTCCGGGCCTGAGCATCTTTCAGAAGCAGAGTAAAACTTTTCTTTTTGTTAAAGCATTTGGCAGGCAGGGGACAGGGAGAAGGATTAGGTGGGAGGTTACTGGGGGGTTGGAATAGGTCTGGCTTTGGAGTGGAACTGTATTTTAATATCTTTTAATTGTATTTTATGTTTTTTGTAAGTTGCCCCTGAGCCTTCAGGGAAGGGTGGGGTATAAATGCTAATAAATAAATAAATAAAATATACACACTTCAGGTATTTTCAGACATTACGAGATCACGGTGAACCACGGTCAATTCCCATATGGGGACCGTGAGCTCCTAATGTCTGTTGGGGCCAACCGTGATTCCCACCAGATGTTCACCCCCGTGAATCACGGCCGGGAATCACTTTGACCACTCAAACTGCCCTCCTGCCTGGAGGAGGGCTGTTTGCATGGTCAAAGTGATTCCCGGCCGTGATCAACGGGGACGTCTCATCTGTCCCCTGACCACGGTCCCCTGACCACAGTGCTGCTGATTCCGGGCTGTGGTCAATGCCCCGGGGGGCAAGCGGCCACTGCGGTTGCATTGGCTGCGGCGCCCGCCCGTCTCCCGGAGGGTGGGTGGCCAGGGGAGCGTGGGGAGGTGCGGGGGCAGGGCTGTGCAGCCGCACATTGCACTGCGCAGCCCCGCCACACCCTCCAGGTTTCCCACCAGAATCGGCCAGTACGTCTGCTGGCCGTGACGGCGGGATTTCGGCGGGGAATCATTTGGGTGATTCTGTGGCGGGGCGAATGCCACCCCGTCACGTCTGAAAATACCCACACACACCCCTCACCCCAGATGGGGTTTGTTCCAAGGCACTTACAAGGCTTAGTTCTTTGGATTTGGAGGAAGGAGTGCTGCTGGAAGATGCAATTGAGGCTGGACTAATTGGTGCATCTTTCTTGAGTAGGCGGGTCTTGTCCAGGCCATTCTCTCTTGGGGAATGTGCAGGGCTCCCTCGTGGAGAAGAGGGATCCTGAAAGTAAACAAACAAGGAAATGTCATCCGATCAGGAGCTAATGCAGCTCCAACAATTTAGATCTTGGAGAAATCTTCCTTAAAGGTGAGACATCACTGAATTATTAACTGATTTGCATAATATTGGGCCACAAGAAGACACAGTTTCTAATTTTTACAATTCAAATCACCCACCGCTCATGAACTATCCTATAAAATCATGATTATTGCAAAAATTTCAGGGGCTTTTTAAAAAACAAGAAAGACTTCTAATCCGCATCTTTCAGATGTGGAAGGCAAGACACAGATAAATGTTTTGCCCTGCCCAGGGACACGCAACAGGTCAGATATGAGAATAGAGCACGGGTTCAAGATGATGAGAACCTTTCCAATAAGACTAAGCTGCCTTAGAATAATGTGGCTTGTTTTTATGTAACTACATTAAAGCAGAAAAAAGAAATGAGCACAGCAGTTATAGTCAGTCACTGATGATACACTAAAGAGCAGAGGTGATTTCCTTTAGAAATGTCAGGATCTTTTTTTATGCCAAAGGCAATAATTCAGTTAAAATATCTACAGGTCACTGGGATACAGAGCAATACACTGGAGGAGAGTGTTTGTCTGTGGCAAGTGCTAGCAGGAACAGTACTACTCTCCTGTCCTCTTTATAAACAGAAGGTGGAAGTGGGGAGCAATTCAAACAGGCAGTTCCCAGGGTGGCCACTGCAGTCACAGAGGCAGTCCCCACACACTCCTGCCATGGACCATGGGGGATGGGAGAATGTGTCTGGATGGCCTCTGCAAGTGATTGAACCCAGGCTCCCCAGTTCTCCCAGCCAGTTCTTGTGACTTGCAAAGGCCGTTTCCCCCACCCACAGTCCCTATGGACGTAGCCTAGCACCCTGCTACACATGCCCAATTACCTGAAGGTACTCAATATAGCTTTGAAACGTACCTCATTGGAAACATCAACCACCAGGTTATCGTCACTCTTTTCCCCATCGCTGTCCTGCATTGAGAAATCAGAATTCATAGATTATCTCTTGAATAAAGTTGAAAAATATATACTCCGATATAAAGCATAATTCCTTTGGTCTAATCTGAGCAGAAGATGACCAGTAGTTTTAATCGGGCCAACACTTATGTGTGCCTAAAGCTTCTATTGATCTTTGTGGCAGATGCAGATTTTTCCATAGGTTTAAAGAAAAAGCTATGCTTCCAGAAGTTCCACCACACTTAAATAGGCAACACAACATCGAGGTTTTACTCACATAACGAGCTGCTATTTCCTTCTCTTCAGTTTTCTGTTTTTTGCTGTCCGAAGAGTAATCTGTTGAGTTTCTGTGCTTCTCTGCTGCTCTAAAACTGGCGGATGGAGACACGGAAGAGCTCTGAAATTAAAGAAATGTATTCACCCGTTTAATACCATCTTACTTATTACTTTAGGTGTTGTTGAGAGATAGTAGTATAAGCATATAAAGGGGAAGATTGTGTGGCTTTGATCTAGTACAGTGGTCCCCAAACTCTGCCTGGTGAGCTGCATGTTCCATGTGGCTTGTGAGCCCACTGAGAGACCCACTGTGGAGAATAGTTTCATCCTAAGTTGATTGCAGTTAACTAATCAGCTTTTTATTGTTATCTTGAATGAAATCTAGACACTTCTGAACTAACTGAACACCAACAAGCAAGGTCCAAATTTTCATATATAGTAAAATGGGTAAAAAACATAGGGAGGAAACCTAGTCCGCATTTAAAAGGCAAGAAAAACCAAGCGCCCCTATGTATGTACTAGCTAGCCTTCTGCACAGCAGCTACAAAACAGCAGAGGAAAACAGGCTCGGCTGAGCCTGGATATACACAAATCAACGAAAGAAAGGGTGAAAAGAGACATGTACCTTAACTCTGCTCTAACATTTCTTATGCATGCTGCAGGGCTGCATAGGGCGCTAATACAGCCCTGCAACATGCATAAGAAATGTTAAAGCAGCGTTAAAGTGGTGTTATAGTGGAGTTACGTGCATGTCTGTTTTCATCCAAAATGAAACATAACCACGCTGCCTTGTTCTTCATCTGTTTTATTCTTCAAAGTACTAAAAATATATTAATTTATTTATTCTAAATTTTACGCCACCCTTCCCACAGAAGCTCATGGTGGCTTACAATACATAAAACAATAAAATCCATACAATAAAAACTCCCACCCTCACCTCAAAACACACACCCTCCCCCACAACCCTATCCAAACACCCAACCAACCCCTATCCCTGCCCGCTCAATGCTCTTTCAAATAAAAAGGTTTTACACCGCCTCCAGAAAACGTTTAGGCTTGGGCTCAAGCGAACCTCCTGGGGAAGGGAGTTCCACAAAACTATAATATATATCAAAATATATGAAGGGGATACCAAATTTGACAGATTCAGTCATTGTAGTGAAGCAAACATAAAGCGTTATCTGCTTCCATCTTCGTTTGCAAGTTTGGAATCTTCATTTTAGTACTGTGCTTTGGCATTTTGGTCACTTTGGCACTTTGGTGTTTCATTATATGGTATTTTGCATCCTTCAGCAATACTATTTGGCAGGTTTTTTTGTTTTTTTTTTAAGAATTGCTGAATGTGATTGCATGGAGCATCCAGCATTGGTGCCCATTGCTCCGTGCGTGGGTGGAGTGCACATGCACCCCCACCCATTGGCTGTGGCGTTCCCACAGATGCCCAACCATCTTGCCCGCACCCGCTGTGGTGTTCAAACAGACGCACCCCCCCCCCCACCGTACATGTGTGCGGGGGGGCGGCAATCAGTTTGAAAAGGGCCAAAGTTATAGTAGTAATAAAATACAAACCCCCAAAACAAACAAACAAAAAGCACACAAAGAAGCAAATCTCATTATAGGGCTGAGGATGAATCCAGATATTTGTCCATGGGAACAAGTATTCAAATGATCTCTGCAAATACGAAAGTTAAACTTCTTTAATCTCTGGCCTGTTCAGCAAACCTTTCAAGCACATCCTTAACTTAGTGAGCAGCTTCACAAAGGTTGGCATTTAATGTTAACATTACAACTTTTGCAGGATCACAGCTTATCAGAGGAATGTGGAGAACGAGTGGTGGCTCACGTTCTCGGGCAGGGACCGTGTCTGTTTTATTCTCTGTAAAGTGCCAGGTAAATTTCTGGTGCTATATATAAATGCGTATAACAAGAACAACAACAACAACAATTCCATTGACCATGGCTGTCTACCGCTTTGGGTATTTTCACATGTGACGAGATCACAGTGAACCACGGTCAATACCCACATGGGGCCAAAGCGCCCTGAACGTCTGTTAGGCGGCCGCCAGATGTTTACCACGGTCGATTCCCACCTGGGGTCAATTTCAACCATGCTTCCAGGTCTCCCTGCCGGACAAGCGCCGCAAGCGTGGTCAAAGAGGTCCCTGGTGGGAACCAACAGAAAGTAACGTCTGGTCAGAAACCACAGCCCGGAATCCCCGGCGGGATTCCGTGCCGTAGTCAAATCGGGCGGGCGCTGCGGCCGCATTGGCCACGGCGCCCGCCCATCTCCCCAGAGGGCGGGGGAGCATGGGGGGGCGGGGCCGTGCAGCCGCATGTTGCGCCGCACCGGCCCCGCCCCCTCCCCAATTCCCCGCCGGGATCAGCCGGCATGTCTGTTGGATGTGCCGGAGTGATCCTGGTGGGAAATCATTTGGGTGATTCCGGGACGGGGCGAATGCCATCCCGTCTTGTCTGAAATCACCCTTTGTCTGCTATTTTTACATTTTATGTTTGATTTGTTTGAACCATCCTGCCTCCCCCGGGGAATGTTGTTTTTCTGTGTTTTGTGATCAATTTTTGTTAAACAAAACAAGAACAACAAATCACAGAGTCCTATGCAAATGCATTTTAACACAAAAAATATTCAAGCATTAAATTTATAACTCAAAAATTTGGTTTCCTTTAGGCTAAATTATTTATTTTCATTTATTATGGGTAAATAGCAGAGAACACTTCCTGTTTAGTGAAAGAACAGCTATGTTCGAAAACATTTTCTTCATAACTTAACACTAAGGGGCCTTGTCTACCCTAGACTTATTTCTCAATAAAATTTCCAACTTCCACCATTTCAGCCAATGATTGAACCCTAGCAATAAAATAAAAAATAAATAAAAAATGCTAGTGGTTTATGCAGTACCATTATACCATCTCTTTAAAAAAGCTCCTGGGTTTTAACTTTGTCGGTTTTCAACAATCCTGTTCTAAGAAGAGCTCTCACTCTTCTTCGTTTTGATCTTATCCTCTCAAAGGTGTTGTTTGGGAGATGGAAGGGCCTTCCATACTCCCTCAGACTGTGTAGCTGCAATCTTGTGCAAACTGAAGACTTATTGCATCTATTATTTGTTGCCCCTCTACTGAAGGCTTTCACCAGAAATTTTTGTTTTCAGCATTAAAAAATAAGACCTATTGGACTTACTAATTACTAATTTTTTTGACTTCATCCAAAGATACTTATATTATTCAAAACCTTGCCAAAATGGCCCTTGCTCTCCCCCACCCCGCAATGGCCATTCTCTTGACCTCGTCTTCTCTAGGAACTGCTCTGTCTCTGATCTCTCCTTCAATCCTCATCCTATCTCTGACCACTTCCTTGCCTCTTTCAATGATTCCCACTGTTCCCCCTCCACTTCCCCATCTCCACGCCCCTTCCGTGACCTGCAGGCCATTAACCCCCTGGACTTTGCCTCCTCTCTCTCCCCACTTCTCCCCTCAGTTTTCTCCTCCTCCTCCCCTGACTCTGCCATTTCTGCTCTGAATGCCTCTCTCTCCTCCACCCTTGACTCCCTTGCCCCCTCTACTCCCGCTCCCATAACCCCCATCCTTGGCTCACCCCCAGTATCCGCCACCTCCGCTCCTGCACCCGTGCTGCTGAATGCCTCTGGTGCAAATCCCACTCTCATGCTGACTTCCTTCGCTTCAAATTCTGTCTCTCCTCCCTTCTGCTATCTCCCTCACTAGACAGCATTACTATGCCTCCTGCATTGAGTCCTGTTCTCGAGACCCTCACCGCCTGTTCTCCACCTTTGACTCCCTCCTCAAGCCCCGTCCTCCTTCCTCTTCCCTTTCTGCTCAGGATCTTGCTTCCTTCACCTCCAAGATAGACAAGATCTGCCGCAACATCGCTTCCCACTCCTCTCCTCTTCCTACTCCCTCCCCCTCTCCTGTCCTCCTTCCCTCCTGCCTCCCTTGAGGAAATCTCCTCCCTGCTCTCCTCCTCCAACCCTTCCACTTACCCCTTGATCCCATCCCCTCCCGCCTCCTGACCACCATTGTTTCCACTGTCACCCCTCCCCTCCTGCACATCATCAACCTCTCCCTCTCTACTGGCTCCTTCCCTCAGCCTTCAAGCACCCCACTGTCTCTCCTATCCTTAAAAAGTCCACTCTTGACTCCACTGACCCTTCTAGCTACCGTCCTGTCTCACTCCTTCCTTTTGCTTCCAAGCTTCTTGAACATGTTGTCTACTCTTGCTGCCTTGACTTCCTCTCCGCCAACTCCTCCCTTGATCCCCTCCAATCTGGCTTTCGCCCCCTTCACTCTACTGAAACTGCTTTTGCTAAGATCACCAACGATCTTCTTGTGGCTAAATCTAATTGCCTTTACTTCATTCTTATCCTCCTTGACCTTTCTGCTATCTTTGATACTGTTGACCACTCATTCTTGCTGGACTCATTTCACTCCCTTGGCTTCATCCTCGACTGGTTCTCCTCCTACCTCTCTGACCGCTCCTTTAATGTGTCTCATGCCAACTCCACCATCTCCTCCCTTCCCCCCCTTGGTGTTCCCCAAGGCTCTGTCCTTGGTCCTCTCCTCTTCTCTATCTATACCCTGTCCCTAGGAAAACTCATTGCCTCCCATGGCTTCCAATATCACCTCTACATGGATGACACTCAACTCTCTCTACTCCCTCTCTCTCTCCCCATCTATCCAAGCTCGCCTCACCAGTTGTGTTTCTGACATTTCTAACTGAATGTCTCAACGTCAGCTTAAACTCAACATGGCTAAAACTGAACTCCTTATCTTCCCCCCTCATCCTTCCTCTCCCTCTTCCCTGTCAATCCTCATCGATGGAGTCACCATCCTTCCTGTTCCCCAAGCCCGTAGCTTAGGCTTCATCTTTGATTCACCCCTTTCTTTTATACCCTACATCGATTCTGTTGCCAAATCCTGTCGCTTCTCCCTCCATAACATTGCTAAGATTCGCCTTTTTCTCTCTGTCTCCTCTGCCAAAACTCTTTTTCATGCCCTGGTCATCTCTCGCCTCGATTACTGTAACCTCCTTCTCACTGGACTCCCCTGTTCTCACCTTTCTTCCCTTTTCTCTGTCCAAAACTCTGCTGCTAGGGTCATCCACCTCGCCCGTCGTTCTGACCACGTGCAGCCCCTCCCCTCCTCTCCTCTCTTCACTGGCTCCCCCTTCCTGAACGAATCCTGCACAAGTTCCTAGTCTTCACCTATAAAGCTCTTCACAACCTTGCTTCCCCCTACCTCTCTGCGCTAATTTCCCTCCGTACTCCAGTCCATGAACTCCGCTCCTCCTCTGTCTCCTCTTTTGCCCTCCCTCGCCTCCCCTAACCGCCTTTGTTCCTTTTCCGTAGTCACCCGCCATGCCTGGAACTCCCTCCCTGCTCACATCAGCCTTGCCCCCTCCCTTCGTACCTTCAAATCCCTCCTCAAGACCCACCTCTTCCGCTCTACTCTCCCAGACTCCTCGCTCCCCTCACTTAACTCCTGCTGATACTCTCCATCCAGTACAATCTGTTACCTGAGGTCTGTGTACTCATATCCTCACATGAACCAACCAACCATCATTCTTGATGTAACCAAGCCAAGCGTGTTCACCAGAGACCTCGCATCTTTGTGAATGTTACACTCCTTGTCTCTCCCTCTGTTCCCCTTCGTCTCTCGCCCCTCACCCCCGTCTCTCAGATGGTAAGCCATAGGGCAGGGACTGTATCCATTCAATTAATTTGTAAAGTGCCAGGTACATTGCTGGCGCTATATAAATGCTTGATAATAATAATAATAATAATAATAATAATTAAAAGGAACAAGGATGCTTCGAAAATGTAGGGTCAAACTCTGTCGTTGGTGATTCCCCAGTATCTACTTTGTGAATTTTAGATTACAGCTAATTCTTTTGTGCTGTGGTATTTTGTTATGTTGCTTTGATAATTTAATTTATTTTTCTTTTGGTAAAGGGCAATTTGTCCTGGTATGTCTTTTATGTTTAATATTAATTTTCTGAGATTTGCTCTTCCTTTGTTGTCAGAATGGCTTTATTGTGTCAATTTTCATGTATGGATTTTTGAGTTTTATAAGTCTTGACCTTTGGTCATGGCTGAATAAACAAATTATTATTATTAATTATAGTGGTTTATACCAAAGGTTTCCCAAAAGTGGATCAGTATCCCAAGTGGCATCACACAATCTGACACTGGATATTTGCATCACATTAGTGAGTGCGCCCAGACCCAGGAACTTCCAGCTGGCGGCTGAAGAGGGATGCAGCTGGTGGTGCCACCGCCGTAATCATTAAGGGGGCGGGGCATGGACAGTTGATCTCTAAGCCGCTCCTACAAGGGCTGGGGGTGGCCGATGGCCGTGCCGGCGGCTGTGCCGGGGGCACGTGCCGAAGGTGCACATCCAAAGGGGCGTGCCCTTTGGCGAGGCCTGACAGCAGGACCGGGGGAGAAGGACATTATAAGTATTTGGTGGGGGGAGGAGTTGAAACAGAGGGGAATGTGAATTGTTGAAGAGAGTAGGAGAGGTGCGGGGGGTCATTTTTGATGATTGGGGAGGATATGAGTAGTAATGCAGGAGTTAACAGATGACTATGTACTGAGGGGTAGGGGTATGGGTTGTTCTATTGGTGTTCTATTAATTTTGCTGTTCTATAATGGAAGGGTTTTGGTTAGATAGATGCTATAGATCATTTTGTATTTAGAGACTGCATGATGGGACCTCGTCCCCCAGTGAGAGCGGGGGGGAGGGGTGACCGGAGGGGCCCCCCTGGTGGCAGCAGGGTGTGGGATGGGAGTTGAGATGGAAGCAATTTAAAATGCTGGTATGGGATAGTGGAAGGGAGATGTTATATATGATAGCATGTACGGTGGCTATTCATTTTTGTTTGATATTGTATTGGTCCTAAGGATCTTATGAAATTATACTGGGTTCCCTGAGTAGGATTAAACCCAGCTGTTGTGATTTATGGGGTGATATTGTAGAGGGGTATTGTAGAGGGCTGGGTTATTTTGCTTTCATTGTTACTGGGTCCCCTATGTGGGATCTAACCCAGCTATTGTGTTTCTGTTTATGATGTTATGATTTCATTTTTGTTGTGAGCCGCCTCGAGTCGCCTAGGTGAGAGAGTGAGGTATTTATACAAATAAAAAATGAAATGAAATGAAAAAAATGTTTTCATGCTTTTAAACATCCTGCTGCATATTCTTATATTTTGACATACATACATTAAAAACAAAGTCTTATTGTAAGAGCTTTTCCCCCTTTCTGCTACACTTTGCTCGGGGGACAAGAAATTATATTCATGTCTCAAAATGGGGTCCCTCAGGCAAAGAGTTTAGGACCATTGGTTTAATCACTGGGGCATAGCAGCCACTCTGGGTAAGGTGGCATGTTGCTTAAGACACTAATGATTTTTTGAAAATCTGTCATACAGTGGACTACTTCTGTGGATGTAGTGGCAGCAATGCTAGGAAATGCCAAGAGTAGATTCCCTCAAAAAGCTTAGATCTTTATTCAAATAATGGGGGTGGGGGGTGGGGAAGAGTTGTACATACACTCAGAATTTTTTGAGTTCATGGAAAGCATGAGCAGGCCCAAACTGCATTAGCAGTAGACTTCTTTACTGCCATATCAGTTTCCATGCATAGCGACACCACTAGGAATTCTGATAATTCAGCATCCCTATAAAAACGTTAACACCCTTGACTCTGGAATCTACAATCATGAATTTAAACCCATCTATAACCAAAAAACTGTTAAAATGTGACTGGATTTTAAACATATTTTAAAGCACTTTCCTAAATTAGGATCTTATTTCAGTTGGATCTTATTAGGATCTTAGTTCAGTATTTGTAAAAATTGCCTGGAGAGAGCGAAGAAAAAGTTCATTTTTGACCATTATTTTTGTATTCATGTGACTGAATATATAAAAAAAATTGATCTGGAAACTAACATTGTACAGGTTCATCCCCCCAAATTCCTGAAAATGATTAAATTCCACCCCCCATCCCTCCAGAGTTGGATGGATATGGAATCTAAAATGACAGTTGTACTGTACAACACATCCAGCATCTGAGACTTATAGCAATAAGTATTTATCTGAAAAGTAAAAAAAGTTCTTACTTTAGTGGTTAGTTATAGCTGTAAACATCTGGCATACAGTAATATATTCAGTGTGGAATCAGATTATGCCAAGATTTAAGAGAGTTGATTATTATGATCACATAGGCGAAATAATGACAAAACACATAAAAGGATTTGGACAGAAATTCAGTAGCACCTTTATTAAAACATGCATTCAGTCAAACTGTAAATTCCTAGCAAATTTACCTGGGGAATAACATAACCCTCCCCTGGCTCAGGACAGAGAGAGTCAGTGGCAGGGAACCCCTATGCCTTCACATACTTACCAGCCAGTTTACTGCCTGCTGAACACCTCCTGCCTCAATTGAGGGAGGGGAGGTAAGCATGTGCTCCACACTTTTACCAAACCGCCCAGCCTAAATAAAATAGTTGCACGCTGCCCCCCTCCAGGGTGTAAAGCCCAAAGACTGCTCGAGTCCTACCCGGCCACCCTAAAAAAAATCACAAAGGGATGACTTATTATTTACACCCTGAACCACCTTTAAATAAAAGACCCTGTTTTAAATGTCAGGAGCTACAACTAAACGAACACCAATCCAAACCAGCTATGAAACCTCCCAGATGGTTGCTTTAGTGGTTAGATATAGCTGTAAATATCTCACATACATTAATATATTCAATTATTCAGATACTATGGGTGTGGAATCAGATTAAGTCAAGAGCCAATTATTAATTATTATTATTATTATTATTACATATTTGTATAGCCCCAACAATGTACCCAACACTGTACAATCACTAATTAGAGATAGGTCCCTGTCCCAAGTACAGTACTTGTTTACCTACTGTTACTATGCACCCTTCTGCAAAGGATTTTAGACAAACCGCATGACTACCTGGTAACATTTATATTCATTTCACAAATGAAGAGAAGGTGGCTAATAATGTGAATTGAATTCATTATAACTTATCTTAGTGTAAAAAAAAATTAATTTGCTACAAAAGGGGGTAAAGTAATAATTACTGAGCTACAATTAGAATCAAGTCTAAAGAATTAGAGTAAACTACTGCATTAGCTTAAATAGAAGTATTTATTTTCATAAATTGGAAACCACATGGTTTCATTTTTCTCCATCTAGTTAGCTTTGGTACTCTTGCTATCCTTTTAATCTTTGATTTTGCAGCTTAATAAAGTTATAATTTAGAGCTTCCTGCTAGAATGATAAAGTAGGTAATTATCACTAGCACTTAAAGCACGATCTCCACATTGGGCACTGGAACAATACATGCTGCTTTAATGGTATAATTGCTTGAGAGTAAAAGGAGACGCATTACAACTTGCAAAAATTCTAGGCAAGGAACTTTTGGAGAGAGAGTAGCTAGGGAAGGACTAGCCAGAAGAATTACTTTCATGGCTGGAAGAGAGGGGAAGGAGGAGGAGGGGGGAGAAAAAAATGGCCCATACCAAACCCATCTACTAGTCAGGCATAGAAGCTTTGTCAAAAGTGCAGGGGTGATGGAGTGGCAAAGCAGGAGGCAGTGTAAGCTCAATGCTGCAGGTTAGAGGGACCTCTCCTACTCCTGTGGACCATCTGATCAGGAGAGCAGAAGCCATTTCCACCTGCAGTGCTAAGCCTTAAGGCCATGACTCAACACCGCAGTGGCCCACCTTTAGTTATCAATGGGCCACCTTTAGTCTTCAAATTTGCTCTGTGACCATCATGCGGGCTGCATGAGGCAGGCAACTTTGCTTCCCATTGCCACAGTCTCCCGGAGCTTAAAGATGACTGGTTGCAAGTTTCCTGCAGTTAGCACATGCCCATGACAGCCACTCTCTTGCCCTTTCCTGCCCTTCAGAGGTAGCCACAAATGCCAGCAGGGATAAAAGCCTATTTGGCTGTCACCGCAAGCCAACAGTGGTTGGTGGGCCCTATTTTAGAAACTACTGGCTTAAAAATTATTAGTAACATTTAGGGTTGAAACAAGAGCTAAATTGCTACTCCTGAGTAATTTTGCCATCTCAGGAAACGGGACTGATTTCCTGACCATTTACCAATACGATTTCATGACTCTTGAAATACTGTCACAATTTACCAACTTTTACCATTACTGTTCATTTGCCATTTACTGCATTCTCAAGGTTACTGTTTTAGTTCCGGGTTTCTGTCTGTCAGTGACTTTTTGTCCCCTTCGACCAATCTGCAACTGGATTGGAGATTTGAAAAGGACTCTGCGTAGCAGCCAATGAGTGACAAGAAGTGTAAAAGGGAGGATGGAGTACAGGGAAAATAGAAGAAATATGGCATTATGCTGGTATTGCATCTCAGGATTTGAAAATGACAGAAAATCAGTAAACTGAAAACCAAAGTACTGCTGTGGGGCTGTAAAAAAAACCATTTCAGCCCTAGTAAAATTATTTCTTTCATGCAGGGTTAGGATAACATCTAAATTACTTCATACACTTTAAAGACAACATACCTAATATGCCATGACAACTTACCATGCAAGTCTGCTCACCAGCCCCTGACCACAAGGAGCAAGAGAATTTTAACTTTTCTATAAAAACAACAAGCCCCGCTTATCCCCAACCAGTATATGATTGGGTGAGCAGAATTCAAGACTGCTTTAAGGTATTTAATGCATCTTAAACAAATGTGCATTTTTGTATTAACAAAGTATAGGCCCTTTTCACACAGACACTAACACGGATAAAATGGGCATTACATTTTATTACACATGTTGCAGGACACCCATAGAGCACACCTGCAGCCCTGCAACATGTATAATAAAATGTAACATCCATTTTACTGACTGCGTTACTTAGTTTTTCTTTATTCAGATCTTATGCGATTCTCTGCTGCATTTCATCACACAGATGAATGAATTAAATTCAAAGTCCTCTTTAAAAAAAATAAAATTGGATAGTACCACCCAAGACACAAAGCACTCAATACCAAAATATACCAAAATGAATGTAGCAACCGACAGTCAAATATCAAAGCAACAAAGTGATTGATACCTATATAAACTAAGGGCACAATAATCTGTCAATAAAATTCAGTGGGAGTTGAGCCAAAATGTCAGTGACCAAAAAAACCCACAACTGAAATAATATTCAAAGCAACAAAGAAGAATGCAAACCCCACATCCACATACTCATTTCACAAAAATGAATGCAAATGTATTGAAATGATCAAACTGGGTATTTGTTTCTGTGTTTCAGGTCTACAGTTTAGCAGTTTCAACTATGGGGGAAGGGAACTGCAAGATGTAGGAAGTTACAAGATGAGGGCTTAATCCTCTGTTTGGAGATAGTATACACATTGGCTGTTTTTACACGCTGGGTGTGTGGGTGGGAGGGGGGAGGCGTTACGCGCATGGCGTGGCCGTGGGTGTGCACTCCTGCCGCGCTCCCATCACCCACCCACGGAGCTATCAGAAAAAAAACGGAGGAGGCTCCATGGGTGGAGATGGGTGTGCGCCTGCGGGAAAGGGAGCAGACCCACCTCCACCCATCATCAGTGCACTTCCTCCCCACCCATGCAAATAGGGCCATTGCTATATTATAGAAGCAGGGATGGAATAACTCCCCCCCCCCCCCCCATTCAATCGGAGGGGAGAATTTAGATAAACAGAATGCTGTTCCTCACTTTGGAATTTGGCCACGTTGCTGGAGCTTGTATTATTTCTGTATAAAGAGTTCTGGGATCTTCAATTACAAGAAGCAGTCAGGACCCTGGGCTGGATTTAAACTGACAATCAAGAAATAAAAAGCTCTGTATCCCATTAGCAATCTCCTGAGCCAAACAACCCCTCTTCAGCTTCTCCTGAGCCCTTCCATTCAGATTTCTTGGAGAAAAGGGGCTTGGCTACTGGGAAACTTGCCAAGAGGTATTATAAAGCTTACACACCAGGAGAGTAAGAGAGTAGAAAGAAGCAATCTAGCCCCATTCTCTTGCATGAAGACTAGGGTTGCCACCTATGCACATTTTTAAGGAACACTTATGGAAAATACATGTTGCAGGCCCTGCAACATGTATTTTTCATAAGTGTTCCTTAAAAATTTGCATAGATGGCAACCCTAACGAAGACTGAAGTCACTTGGTTCGTATTTTTAAAAAGTGATCTTGTAGCAGCCACATCTTACCTTGTTCTGTATGAACTCGGCTATATAAAAACTGCAACTCTGCAACAACTACAAGGCTGGTGCTGACATGTTTAAAATTGCTCCTATTTAAAAAAAAAGAAAAAAAAAAGCGCAAAAAAGCCACCAACACAAAACCCCAAACCCTACTACTTATTGCTTAAGAAACAAGCAACAACTATTCACACAGGGAAGAATGAACCTTATGCTGACTATCAGGATTCCTAGCTTGAAGTCTCCCCACCCTGTAGGGAGTGTCTGAGGATGCTCCTAGGGCTGAGGCTATGGCCATGGATCCCTTCTACTTCCACTACCAGTTTTCCAGCCATAAGGGGGACACTATTCTGCTCCTGTCCAACATTCAGATTTCCCACCAGGTCGGAGGCAGCAGTGGGAGCCCGTAGCAATCTTTGGACTAGGCAGGCAAGCAGATGCGTGTGTGTGCGTGCGTGTACGTGTGTGAGAGTAAGTAAGCGAGTCAGTCAGTGGAGAAGGGTAAGAATGGGTTCCAAAGTATAGTCTAGGGTGGGATCCCCATTCTCTACATATACACACAGACAAAGACTCCATCAAAGCTGCCACAGGCTTAGCTGCCAGACTTTGGGTGAAAACAGACATGACGGTAACTCTACTTTAACACCATTTTAACATTTCTTATGCATGTTGCCACGGGGCTGTATTGGTGCTCTATGCAACCCTGCAACATGCATAAGAAATGTTAAAGCAGAGTTACAGCGGGGTTAGCGTCATGTCTGTTTTCACGCTTTGCTCTGTTCTTCGATTAAAACATCAATGCTTTTCTAACAGCTGCCTTGAAAGAAGCTGAATAGGGTAGCTGCTTAGAGAAATTAAGTGATTCAGCATAATGTCTCGGCAAGCTGTAACTTAATGGGCCAGAATCCTCATTTTAGTAACTATTAAAATTTATAGGGAAAGAAAGTCTTTTCACGCCGATGTTTTCTTCAATAAACTGTTTTAATCTACTAGAAAGACTAAGCATTTCCCTCCTCCCCAAACCAACCAGTCTTGCGTTTGTTCACATAAAACAGATGAACAGACCTAGGGGGAAATACTCTTCAGCATGAGCACTTATTTTATTTTTGCACCAAAAAAACGTTGTTTTCATGTCTGTGTTAAAAAAAAAAAGTTTCATTACTGATAAACACACAGTGCAATGGCAAATAAAAATCTGAGGTAAAGATATAAAAGTACAGCTGAGTATAGGAACACAGTCGACGCAACCCATTGACTTTAATGGTCAAGGAATGAACCCGCAGCTCTAATATTAAAGAGTGTGGTCAGCTCAAGGGAAGTTGAGACCAGCATGGGCCCCCTCCTAATATAAGAATGTTAAACACACTGATTCAACCATAGAAAAGAGAAAATGTTACTGTAATTAAATGTCTGATGTTCAGTTAAACATGAGCTTGGCTTCCTTGCATTACAGGCCCAGTGTGCCCATATATTTTTTTTATTATTATTATTATTATTATAAGCTTTTATATAGCACCAGTGATGTACCTGGCACTTTAGAGAGAATAAGATAGACACGGTCCCTGCCCGAGAGCTTACAATCTTATTCATGGGCTCCTTAAGCTGGGATCCCGCCCCTCGCCCTCCCAAATTGCCAAAGGCCCAGGGATTCATCATGTCTGAGATTCTGTGGAACCATATTTTGTACCACTGCCACTCACATTAATTTTGTCATGTCACCTTTATTCATGGACCCCAATATTGGGGTCACACCATTTGCGTTTGCCTGGACGTGGCCCTATTGAAAAGAAGCAGCATCTTTCGCAAAAGACCATCAGCATCAGGAACTGTGCTTTTCATTGCGTGGTGTGGGTTCATTTCATTATTGACAGTACTAAGACGAATAAAACACCACAGCAACAAGACAAGCAAGCAGGGAAAGTTTCATGAATTGGAGCAATCCCTCTCTCCTATTTATAAGGTTCCAGTAATTGTAGTAGGTAGGTGCCAGACACAGCCTGAAATATTTCCCTGACCATGCACAAATTAATTGATCATAAAGAAGGTAATATAAACCTCTTACAAAGCCATAAATATTCCACAAGCAAGAGCGCAAACATGAATGCGCTGTCTGCTTGTGATAATGAATACTTCAAATTACTTGAAAAATCCAAGAATCATCATCAGCCTTTCAACCCCACCTTCCATTGGAAATTACTTACATTAACATATATGGCTCAGACTGTCACAAGAGAGAAAGACTACATAGTTAAATCAAGTTCAAGGCATATGCAGCCTTGCCCAAATCATATCCTTCCGACTACCATCTTCAAGGTATCTTGGATGGCTGGCCTCAGATGAGTAGAAAGAAGTGGTAATTAAATGAAATTAGTATTAGAAATAATGACTAGAGATGATAGGTCCAAAGCCCTCCCACGCAATTCCACTGGTAATTCTCAGCGCATTTGTGAATGTGATCATTCCCTCGTGTAACTTTGCAACACGGACAAAATGATGTATTTCGAGTGCAATAATTAAAACAATAATTCCCAACAAAGTGGGAGTTATGAGATAATTGACCATCCTGAGATATTAAGCAAACTGCAGTAAAAGCCAAGGATGCTCATAGCTAAGGTCAATTACGATATAATTATCTGAGCCACATTATGGCTGTTATAAAGTCTGTTCAAAGTATAAAAGAAACAATAAAACTTGCTACATTATGCATCACAGGAAAATGACCTCACGAGAAGATTCATGGTGCGACTCTTGCCTACACTTAGGTCTGTCAGATCCAAGATAAGATTCAGAGGCAACACCATCACCACCTTTTAACTATTTGAGGGACAGATGGCTGTATAACCTAATCACTGGAATAAACTCAAGTGTGGGAACTCGTACACCAGTGTTACAATGGCCACTCTGGAGCTGCTCAGGGGGTGCACCCCCACATCTGCCTGCATCCAACCCTGCCTCGGTTGGGTTTAAATGGACCCAGCAGGTTCCCTGGCCTGTGGTTTGCTGTGTGGCACCCAACCCCCATAGAATTGTGAGCTAGAGCAACTACAACACTATGTTGTTGCACAGAGCAATGACCAGACGGAAGTGGAGTAACAGCGTAGGTCTGTGAAGTTGGAGGACCGCTGCTCCACTTCTGGCTGGTGCCCCAGGTTTGACCAGTTCGCTCCGCCAGAGACACTCTGGGATGTCCCACAGTGCCGCTGATGGGAATGCCCTGAAGTAGGAACACAGACTTCTCTGATTCTGAGCCACTTCAATATCTTACACTGGATGGACAGGCCACCCAAGGGTGAAGCGGAGCAGAAGCAGGGCTGCTGTCCATCTGAAAACACCCAGTGTCTATATATTGAATGACTACTCACTAACTCATGTTGCAAAGGACACACATTCCAGTCCACTTTAGGGACAGAAGACCACCAGGACTGAACTCTCTCCCCCTGTCAGTACCAGTCTTATGCCAAACAGTGAGAAGGATCAATCAGATGCCTCGCTCCACCTGATAACTTTTCAGCTGAGTTTTTATTCTAGGTTTAACTTTCTTCAGCAGTCCAAGATCCAGACAACAGCCCCTTCATCTAGTTTGCTGGGAATGGCATGCCCTGACTGGATCTATACACTTCTTCTACCTACTTACTTTCTCCCCTGCCTTCAATGGACAAGTAGAAGTATGAAAGCTACCAGTCCTCCTGTGAGCACGGACAATCTGTGATTCCCCTGAACCTTCCCAAAACGTAGACAGACCTGTCACTTTATTCCCTCAAACTGCTATGTCAGCTTCATCACCTTCCTCCGTATTCCCACTCTGCTGTTAATACAGAGCTACAATAATGCAAGGGAAAGGGATAAGCGAAAACTAGACTGAGAGAAAAAAACAACAGGTAAAGTGTATGAAATGAGAAATCAAGACGCACGTTATAAGAACAAGAAAAGAAAGAGATGGTGATGATGATGATGGAAAAAACCCAAAGGATTTATAAGTAGTTGTAGATTATTAATGAATAGTTCTTACCAAAATGTTAAAAAATAAATATTCCCATCCCATACATAGTGTATATCTTTTGAATGGACCTCAGCATTATAACACCCTTGATGTTCAGGTTATAGGAATACAAAAGGCTCACACACAAGTGTTTGTGCATTAGCTTCATTACACATATAGCTTGGGTAAGATGAGGGGAATAATATTAGCACTTGCGGGCTACTCCAAAGATGCTACACGAGTAGCATGAGTGTTCAGCCTTGGATATCACACTTCAGTAAGGATGTTGAGAAACTGGAGAGGGGATTCTGCAACCAAGATGATAAAGGGCCTAAAAAGCAAACCATATGAGGAAAGGCTGAAAGAATTGGGTATGCTTAGCTTTCAGAAAAGTCAACTAAGGAGAAACATGATTAGGGTGGCCAGTTATGCAAATTTTAGAGGACACTTATTTATTTAAAATTTATATCCCGCCCCTCCTGCCCACAGGGCAGCCAATGCAGCCCTGCAACCTGTATTTCTTATAAGTGTCCTCTAAAATTTGCATATCAGATCACCGTAGACAGGATAGTAGTTTTTTAAATATTTGAAAGGATTACACACACTCCCCATTTACTCTCCACAGTCACAAAAGATAGAAGAAGAGGAAATAGGCTTAAATCGCTGCAAAGCAGATTTCATATAAACTTTGAAATCTACTTTCTAGAAATCTCGAATAACCTCTAACTGCAAGAACTGTCGAGCAATGGAATAGGTTGTCTAAAGTGGTCATGGAATTTTTTGGATTCTTTGGATTTTTCAAAGACCCTCTGGACACTCATCTGTGATGCTCTAAAAGAGAAATAATCCTGCACGTGTAAGTACCTTAAAAGATTTTCTTGAATGCTTTCACCTTTTGCTCTCCATAATACTCCGTTTACCCAACCAGCATCTAAACATCATTCAGTTACACCCCTGCTATAATTGGGATTAAATGTATTGGTCTCTCACTTCACCATCCAACTTCATCTTTAATTTTTTTCAAGAAAATAATCCGACTGAACCACGGACATCAGAACTCAGAAGAGTACACAATTTGGCCAGAATAAGGAGTTTCCTAGGGAGTTATTTCTTCCCTTCAGCTTCTCAGATATCAAGATGGATGGCCCACAAGTAGTGTTTTTGAGTCAGAACCTGATAACCAGTTTGGAAGGCAGCAACAAAAAACTATTTTATATTACACGACCCATCTCAGCTTGTTGGGTGGAATTTTGTAACTCAAAGGGAGGGATGATTATTTTTTATACAAACTAGGATTAAAATGTAAACTCTGATGTTCTATATGGCATTTTTACCCACTAATAAACTGTGCTAATTGCTAAATTAATGAAGTTAATTAATGGATAAGAATGTCCTACAACACATCAAAGCATAGATGCTCAGTATTGTTGCCACAGCTAGACAGTCATAAAGAATGTCAGAATAAAAGGAAAATATGTATACTTAGTAGTTATCTTTCTGGCCCCAAATAATCCCCAAACTATTTTTCAAATGTCTAAAGGTTCTGTAGAGCATCAAAGTCTAAATGCTTAAGCACAGCTCGAAGAATGGTGAAAAACATCTAGCTGATGTATAACCACTCTAGTCTCTTACTAAACTGATTACATGCTAATTCCACTCATGCGGCTGAAAACGTTATTCAGTTTGGGTCCAGACAGATCAGCTTATGCACTGTAAGTCAAAGTTACCAGTCAATTTTGAAGCATAATTCTACCAGCATGGGTTGCTGTTTCTTCGACCCCTCCAGGTGTACAAGTGCACAATGGCAAGGAAAACAGGTGTTTAAAGCAATGGCTGGGGTTGCTAGCTAGCCTGTCACAGGTGGATCTTTAAAATCAATCCTTGAAAATACCGCTTCCTCTGTAATCACTGACTGAGCGATAGAACATGGGTAAGGCCTAATCACTGCTGAAACGGCAAAGGTCAACAATGAAAGCAGTCAATGCTGCATAAGTACAAGCAGTGAAGTCTTTGAGGAACACAGCTGAGAAAGAACCAAGGAGGGAAGACTGATTTTACAGTAGAGATTCCCAAACTGTGGGTCAGGATTTCTAGTGAAGTCGCAACGTTCATGGGTGGGGTCATGATCTGATTGATACACTTTACATTGTTTCTGTAGCTGTTTGGAGTTACTGAGTTATATTTAGTCTCAAAATAGTGTTATTCAGGCAAAACATTTGGGAACCTCTCTTTTAGAGGATACTTTGGCAAACCAGGTATACAGATATCCCTTGATAAGCAGGGCAGTTTGAGCAACAGAAGATACAAACTGGGAAAAATAAGGAGCTTAAAACCTCTCTTTTGCTCAGTTTAAAGGAATGTGAATGCTCAGAGTTTGCAGCTTAACAACTAGCCTGTTCTAGTCCTTACCTGCCAGCTTATAGACATTTTAGTTAACTGAGGGCTATAGACAAAGCCTTTTCCAATTCATAAGGAAATCATAGCTCCTTACTCCAGCATCCAGGCCCCCTATAATCTGTTCCCGGTAAGTTTCCCAACCAATAAGGGTGGGACTTTGGGCAAAATCTTGGTTCTATCGGTATCGGATCTTTGTCTACTCGTTCTCCTATCAGTTCTCGGTTCTCTTGGTGTCAGATTTTTAACAGTGTGGTTTTCCCCATTGACTTCAATGGGAATAACCGCAATGTTAAAAATTCAATTAAAAAAAACAATGCAAAAGATCCAATACCGAGAAAGAACCAAGATATTGGATTAATCTGATAGAGCCATTATCGGGTACTTTTGGTTCTCAGCAATACTGAAAGTCCCATCCCTACCAACTGTCGAGGAAAATTTTATACTCACACACTGTTGGTAAAATCAAAATAGTGTTATTCAGTCATCTGTACCAACCAACTTAATTTTCTCAGGAAATTCTTGATTTTCCTATTGCTGTTCTGAAGAAGAAACGGCTACTTCACAACAACATAATGCATGTAACAGAGCATGCCCACTAGGACAGTTACTGGACCAGTCCACTACCTCTGCTGAGTTCCCAGTGGCTACTTTGACATCATTGATAAAAAAGAAAGAAAAATGTTAATTTGTAATCTTAAACCAATACAGACAGACAGTCAAATTAGAGACTTTGTTCCAAATTATAAATGCAGTGCTGCATATTGAATCTCTCTTCCCTTGCACCTGGGAAAGTCAATCATCATCCTCAATTTTATGGCTACTAAAGTACAATATTTTTTATCTATCTTTTTTCTCTCTCCTAAAGGGGATAGGCTGATGCGAGCGGGTCCAATTCAAGGTGCTGGTGTTGATCTTTAAAGTCCTAAACGGCCTGGGCCTCACCTACCTGCAGAACCGCCTCACCCTCCAGGTTCTGGATCAACCTCTGCAGTCGGCCGGGGGCGGCCTTCTTTAGGTCCCCCAGGTTTCCTGGATGTCGACCATGAGAAGGGCATTCTCGGTGGCTGCACCATGGCTGTGGAACTCCCTCCTGTTGGTGGTCTGCCTGACCGATGACCTCCCTTCTTTTCACAAAAAGTGTAAGACCTGGCTGTTCTGCCGGATGGGATGGGGGGGGGGGGGGGGTTAATTCTGGGAAATGTGGATTTTAATGAATTTTATTATATGTTTTAAAATGTTTTAAAATGTTGTTAGCTGCCCCGAAATGCTTGTAGCAGGAGAAGGCAGCATGCAAATGCCATTATAAATAAATAAATAAATAAATACTACAAATTCTCAGGCAGGGACCGTGTCGATCTTATTTTTTGTAAAGCGCCAGGTACATAGCTGGCACTATATAAATGCTTACAATAATAATAATAATAATAATAATAATACAAAGATCCTGCTTTCCACATCCTACTCTGTCCCCAGTCTTCCAATCAACATGCATGATTTGTCTGGCATTTTGACAGTAAATTGTCCACCCACTCTTCCAGGAACCTTTTGAACACACCCTGAACCAAATTACAAACCTCGGAGCAGAAACAACAGTTAATTTGAATGGAAAGAAAAGTTTCACAATGATGTGTCAGCATGCAAGTTATCCCTAGTAGGAGAAACTGAGAAGGTAACACAGTGAAAGAGCCTGAGGGGATAGGAGAGAAATAGTAGACTGCCAGTCCTAAGATGCCTGAAATGTTACACATTTGGGAGCAGTAGGGAATGGAAGATGACAGACTGAATGCTACCAAAATTAAATATCTAGCATTATGTTCTAATGCCAAGGATAAATCTGTACTAGAGTTGCAAGAACATTTCAAATATGACGCCCAACATGCTGAAGCACAGAAGCTAAAGCTCGTACAATTAAACATTCTGACATAAAGTCAAGGAAATCTTCAATTGTCAATGTAGGGTATATGGATAGGATCAGAGGTTCACAGAATTGGAGAGTTGGAGGTGTCTAAGGATCATCTAGTCCAACTCTGTGCCTTGAGGCAGGTTACTCTATACCCAGGGACCTGTGTTCACTGCATTTCCCCCCATTGCAGTCAGTGGGGAAAACACAGTAAACATGGGTCCCTGCCTATACCTAAAGCATCTATGACAGATGGTTGTCTGGCCTTTTTTTTGTTTTGTTTTTTGAACAGTCCAGGGAAGGAGATTCCATAGCCTCAACAGCCAGTTCCACTGTTGAACCGTTCTGTTAGGAAATTTTCCCAAATATTCCCACCCTAAACCTACCTTTCTGTAATTTAATCCTACGGCTTCTAGTTCTGTCCTCAGGGACAATGGAGAACAAATGTTTTCCATTTATAAGGCATCCTTTTAGATATTTTAAAATGGGCAACTTCTCCTTTCATTTTCTCTTTTTTAGGCTAAACATGCCAGTTCCTTCATGTCATGTACCCCATATAATAAGCATATATTTTTGGCCCTCTGTGTTTCAATGTATTGAAAATTAGAATTAGCCTTTGTATGGTGAACTTTTGTTGAACTGTTTGTATAATGACCTCTCAGTGAATTCTTCACTATATACTAGGAGAGAAATTTAAATTGTTAGAATGTCCATCTGACTTGTTTTAGAACTGGGATCTTATCAGTCTGTGCCTCAGTGATTATGGCACAAGTATCTCCTTTCTTCCAAGTTTCAAGGGGCACCTCCCCTTGGTAAAGTTTTGGCTAGCAGCTGGATTCAACTAATTGGTCAGCAGTTAATTGTGAAGAAAACCTGAAACTCTTAATCAGTTTCCTCTAACTGAAGTCATCTGACTAGGCTTCTCATGGAAGCATCTTACTATAAGGGTCAGAGCAGTTCTTTGATTCAAGAAAAACGATTTTAAATTGGCATGAGAGTCTTTTCTCACCTTGATGGCAGAACTGGAGAATATGAAAGTATATTCTTTTGATACCTTTGAGCCAATGAATTAAACATATGTTATCTTTTAAGGCTGTTTCTTTAAACAGATATGCTTATTTAGATCATGCACTTATAACTGACTGATTCTCTTTTGTAACATATTGGTACTTTCTATTTGAATTTAAGTAAACTATGCTTTATATTTATAACGTTCTTGGTCTCATGGACTCATTTATAAAATAATATTGCCTTTACAATACTCTGCTGAGCTGGTTGGCTTTTAGCACAGTGTAAACTAAGTTTCCACAATCTGGAAGATAGCCACCCTATATCTAGTTCAAGATTATGTCTGGCTAGACCACTAAGCACATTTTCCATTTGAGGAAACTGAGGCACAATGCAACATTCAGCCTTTCCTCTTAAGACATATTCTAGACCCTTGGTCATCATTGTTTTTTTCCTCTGAATCCTTTCCAATTTGTCAATAGCTTCCTTGAAATGAGGAGTCCAAAACTGAACACAGAGCTGTAAGTGAGACCTGTCTACTTTAAGTCTTGGAGACTATGCATCTGTTAATATGACACAAAATAGCACTGGTCCTTTTTGCACCAGGGTTATGTCTCCCTAGACAGTATGAGAGCCCGGTTAGGGAACTAACTGTGCTGTTTCAGAAATTACCAGAAACCAATCAGAAGAGCAGTATGTATGTTGCTATATCCTGCATGATATTAGTATACAAGATTATTCAGACCTAACCGTGCCTACATCAAGAACACAATACGCTGCACTCACTATCCTTTTTCCCTTCCTCTCATAAATTTATATGGGGTTACTGCTACAAGAGACAGACCCGAGACAGCAGCAAAATCATGACTAAACCAACGAAAGCAGAGCAGTAAGAGTTAACTACTAAGAGAGAGAGAAAAATTACAGGATAAAAGAAACGGCTCAACTAGCCAGAGCTTTCAGCACAGCAATTTAATTCACCACCATGATTCACCACAATGAAAAGAGAGGTGAAATGAGAGCCATCAGCTGGTATTACTGACTCTGAATCAGTGATATTTTACAACTCAGGAGGTAAGCATTTACCATCATCAAAGTGGTTTTTTTAAAAATAAAATAAAAAATTATCTCCCCTCTCTATCAAAAAAAGCCACAAAAATTTCTAACATATTATAGTTCAAAGACCCTAGTGGTAATTGCTAGATATATTTTACCTCTTTCAGAATAGCAGGAAAATACTGAAAGGCCAAACATTTTAAACCCTCAGAAAGAACCACCAAGTGCTTATTTGAAATCTTAACTGTTTTTAAAATACTACCATAATTAAGAGACATTTATACTATGCATACAGAAGTCAATTCAAATAAATTAATCATCTTTAGGTTACAGCTTTATTTAAAATAAGAAAACCAATCTAGAACTAGTTAATTCTTCAACAATGTTTTAAATGCATGACTCAGTAGACAGTAAGAATCTTCTAAGTGCTAGCTAGGTACATAGGTTGTGACTCTACACACAAAACAGGAATTTTGCACACAAAATTTCAAAGCAAAGAATGACCAAGTTTTCTACTTTCTGCTCTCAAGAGGCAGTTAAGTGGATTCTCCTTTCTTGCGTATAGGTCCTGGGGCTCATCCCCTGACTAGAAACTTCCTCAAGGGACTGGAACTCACTATTTGTTACCTATTCCTTACCAGAAGGATACAAGCTAGCACTAACTACCCTCCTTTTGTTTTAAAACCACACAGATCATTTCCGAAGGCGGCCTCATAGGAAAATGTCTTTTTCACTACAGTATTTCCAGCACGCATTCAAGACCACTTTGAAAACTTCCTTAGCACTTCTGACAAGTCTCTACAGCACTTTTATTGCTTTATACGTAGAGTTCGTTGTGATTTAGTAATAAGGAGAGAGAGGTGTTTGCTTTTTAAAATATATACTTTACAATTTTTAAAAATGAAAAATATTACCATTTTGAAAATGTAAGAGGTTTTTTGTTTTTAAAAAGACACACATTTTTAAAGCATAAACCCTCAACACCTTGGTTTCAAGTCTGTTTTGCTATTTAAAATGTTCCAAACCCTGAAATTTAACTTTTGCTTAAAACTTTGTTACAGTTGCCAAAACAAACAAACAAAAAGAAAGAAAATTTTGAAAAACAATTCCTCTCTCCCTGTTCTCTTTATTTGAAATTCAGGAAATTCTTTAGAATGGTTATCATGAAGACTTTCAATATATTAGAATTTGGCTCATTTTATCAAAATTATTTATCCTACAGAAAATTCCAACAATTAGAACTAATGCTATCCTACCAAACAGAAGTCTGGAGACTTCCACCAAGCGTTTTGCGGGAGTGGGAGGGGAAACGGACTAGGGTGGGTTAAGTTTTTGCCACAGGCCAGTATTGTTTTAAATTGAAATTTATATTATTATGATTTTTTTGAGATTTGTAACTGTATTTTATATTTATATTTATGGTTTTATGTTGTGAGCCACTCTGGGTCACCAGAGGCAAGAGGAGCAGGATATTAAATGGACGGAAGTAAATTAAGTTACATTTGTTGGTATGTTCAAGGATGGACCTGCTATTGGAGTGCATTGGGCCACCACCGGTATTTGCAGGGTCTTACCCTTCCAGACTATAATTCTGAGACTTCTTTTAACATAATTTATTACCTTGCGAGGAAATGCCATCAAGTGCCTTTCAGTTCCCTACCCTTTTCTCTGGGTCCCTTTTCTATGGCGAATTCCCACCCTGTACTCTGCCCTCTCTGAGCTGAGTTCCCTCTGTAGGCTATGCCCTTTTATCAGGGAGCGAGTCCCCTCATAGGTAGGATCCTTGCAGTTTGACCCGAGCCTGACAGGACCCAATGGGCAGGGTGGGCTTATTGGGTGTTAACCGACGAGACAATAGCCCACAATACCCTATACCAGGTGGGTGTCCACCTGCTCATTTATCACCTCTACCGGCCATGTGACCGCCACCCACTGGACATGCATCCCCCACTCAGAGCAGGGTCTTGGAGCATGTAGAGCCCACCAGGAGGCGAATACGTGTCCACATGTCTGAATCCCATTAATTTAGGCGTATCCTGAATGAGACAAGGACACAATTATCTGGGGTTTGAAGGCCGCATAGCTTACTACTTCAATCTGGGTGAGAATTGCTAAAGACAATTTGGGTCCAGTAACCAAACAGTGCCAAATGCATAACCTTAACAATAAAGCATAGCCAAGTTTAAGGCACCCTCAAATCTCAGCCCCCTACAACCTTATAAACTATGCCTCCCCCTCTATCCCAGGACAAATGTCCTGGGTGGGGGAGGATAAAAAACTGTCCCCCTTGGGAACAAAGAAAGAAGGAAGTCCAGAGGGCCTGATGAAGCATATGCCCCTTTGGTGCCCTCAAGTTTAACTCCTCTCCAGGATGGGACCCCAAGAGCTTTCCAATCCACATCTGTATGCTGATGATACTCAGCTGTACCTCTCCTTTTCAACTGACCCAGACCCTGCCGTCTCGCTGCTATCCCAATGTTTGGAGGCCGTGGCGGAATGGATGCGGCAGAGCAGACTGAAGCTCAACCCCGATAAGACGGAGGTAATGTTGGTGGGGAGAGTGAAGGAGGTAGTGGCCCCCCTGGTTGGGGGGGTTCGCCCTCTTATAGCTCAGCAGGTCCGGAGTCTGGGGGATGATATTGGACGCAGACCTCCACCTGGAGCGGCAGGTGGAGGCAGTCGCTAAGGCTGCCTTCCGCCAGTTATACCTGGTGCGGAGGCTGCATCCGTTCATCTCCGGCTCGGACCTGGCCTCCCTCATCCATGCTTTTGTCACCTCGAGGCTGGACTACTGCAACGCGCTCTATGTGGGGCTTCCCTTGTGCCTGGTTTGGAGGCTGCAGCTATTGCAGAATGCGGCGGCTCGTCTCCTTACGGGGACAGGTCATCGGGAGCATATTACACCTGTGCTCCGGACTCTGCACTGGTTGCCGATAGCGTGCCGAGCCAGGTTCAAGGTTTTGGTGTTGGTCCGCCGGGGGTGGCTTCTTGGAGGTCCCCCGTGTGAAGCAGGGGGCCAGAATGGAGAGGTCATTCTCGGTGGTCGGGCCGCGCCTTTGGAACTCCCTTCCAGAGGAAGCCCGCCTGGCCCCAAGCGTGTTGGCATTCCGGCGAAGTTGTAAAACCTGGCTGTTCACCCAGGCCTTTGGGGAGGGGGGGAGGGGGGTAAGGTTTTTAGCTCCTCTACCTTATCTATTGTTTAAAGGGAGCCCGGGCCCTGTTTTAATAATTTTATATATGATTGTTCTTATTGTTGATGGTTTTAAATTGTTTTTATGTATTGTATTTTTATTGTTGGAAGCCGCCCCGAGCTGTTTTACAGGAGGGGCAGGTTAAAAATCTATAAAATAAATAAATAAATAAATAAATAAATCTCATAAGGAGACATCTCCATCCTGAGCATAACTCGCTACAGGGAACAAAACTGCAAATGGTTACTGAATGGAGCCACACAGAGTGCGACAACAGTGGCACTTTTCAAACCACATGGTAAGCCAATTGTAATCAGTAGCACTGTGGGGAAGGCAAAAACCAGGAATCTCGGTGCCAATTGGGGGTTCCTGTAAAATTTCCTTCCCGGCCCTAAACAGGTGACCTGCTTACACTCACAATACTAAAAAAAGGATGAATGCTGCTCTCCCCGACTCCTCTGACACTACGCTGGGCTCAGCACGAACACCTGCCTCAAATCTCACCTTGCAAGACTACATTCATGAGCGGGGGGCTGCATACTCCAGCAGGCTAGCGTCTCATTTGTGGACACCCATTGTCACCAGAAGACCCCCAGCCAGGCTTCTTGTTAGGCCGTTTTTACATGGACCGGGGGTAAGTAGGGGGATGAGTATGCTCGTGCAATGAGTATGTGTCCTTTTACATGGACACACACCACCTCCACCCTCGCGGCCCCCACTGGTTTTCCGGATAGCCCCATGTTTGTAGATGGGTGTGCGCCGGGAGCACGCATGCACAAACACCCACTGCCCGTGGTGTTTACACGAGTGCAGACCCATCCCACCCACCAACTGCTGGCCCATTTACACGGACGCCCCCTCCACCGCACACCCGCTGGAACACTTGGCGGTGGGTGAGGCAGTCCGTGCAAAAATGGCCTTAGTGGAATGCCCTGCCCCACAGAGCACTGTGATGCCATGGCACTCTGTAATGGGTGAGGCTATGCTGAAAAGGGGTGGACTTATGTTGAAAAAGGGATTCCCCTTCTGCCTTTTTCCAACATGCTCAAAAAAAATCCAGCTGCTTTTGGCCAGAGTTTCAAGCAGGCCCAATGCAGTCAGCTGAAATTCAGCCCAGGCTGAAATTTGAGTAGCAGAACCACCTGAGGCTGAAACGTTTGGTTTCTACTCCGTCAGCTCCCAGCCCAGGGACATTTAGGCTTCCAACCACCCTGGAAAGCATGCTCCCCACCTTTCATCAGAGCTTCTGATCCAGCTTTATTAAAAAACCCTCTCTAGCTGCAGCCAATCTGTCACAGGTTGGGTGAGTCCAACTGACTCAGTATGGGCCAGTAGCTGTAGGCAACATAGCTGGAGGGGGCCACATCCCCCTCAAAGGCACATAAATAATAGTTGTAGCCCTCATCTTCCCTCCACTGTTACTATTTGCTTCCAAAATTAGGAAGGAGATAAACAGTGGGCATTTTTACACTTACCTTAAAGTTCTGGATTTTTCAATCTTCTGGGTTTACAAGTCCACAAGTAAGTTCCGGATGCATTTTTCACACACACACTGCCCTGAGGCAGTTCCTGGAGGTATTCTTCACACAAACATGGCCCTGAGGCAGCCTAAAGGAGCCACAGCTGTAGATGTGACAGGCTGCCATGGAAGCCAAGTGACCACAGCTGCCTGGAGCAAATCAGTTTACCAGGACAACTTTTTTCACACAAAAGTTCTGGGAGAAGTTCAGAGAGCCGGATGTTTAAGGTCTGGGGGAGTGATTTAGACACACAAAGTTCAGGACGTAACAGCAAACATGCAGGAGAAACGTGTGTGTAAAAACACCCATTAACACCTCAAAATTATCTTACTTTACACCAAATGCATACAGACTAATCAAACTGCCAGCAGAACCTTACTTTCTATACTCCAGATCCTCAAGGTAGGACTCCTTTATATAGATCTTTCCTCTTCTTTCAATTATAGTTCAGGTTTCCCTTTGAGTTGAGCACTCAGTGGAAGCCAATCAATTAACTAACCACTGCATTAACTGGGAAGTAAAAATATGACTTTGTGGTAAACAAGGCTGAAATCCAGACACCTCCCCCCCCCCCCTGCTTTATTTTGGGGTTGCTTAAAACATGAAATTTCAATCAACTGTTGCCAAGAATGTAAACCTTGATCACTACGGCTCTGCCTTGCAGCCCCATAAGAATGTCTGAACATTACTACCGTCTCAGTTCATTTACTTTATCTGTGTAGGACAACAAAATTGTTGTATCATAAAATGTCCCAAGCCCAGAAAGCATCCCTTTTCAGCACAGCACTTAAACATGTGCTAAAATTTAGACATGTGCTGAACTCCTACTGAAGTAATGAAATATCTAAAGTAACCACGAGAATTTTACATGGTAAAAATTAAAGACTTAAGCGTGCTCTTCTGTGATTTTTGGAATAGAGGACAGAGCATACACATTGACACCAAATCAAAAACTTCCCAGCAATCACTCAATCGAATATTGCTGGGGATGGATTGGAGGTGGTGGGCAGAGATACACTCTCATCAGTTTTCAAGCATTAACACACAAGTAATGGCCCAAAATGAATCCATTATACTACCCACCCCACCTACTTCAAAACAGCAGCCAAGTAAATTATAAAACCGCATCAGTGTCAAAGTTCTAACTGTACCATCAGCTCTAACGTCTAAGAATTCCGCAGCTCCAGCAGCAATTTTTATTTTGTGAGGCCTTCATATTCAATGGGTCACTCGCTTTATTTTTTAAAATGTTAGAAGCACAATCAGGTACTAACTTTAGTCTGGCTAGAAATGCTTGGATGTCAGCAATGAGCAGCCAATGCATTTTTAATCCAAGCTACAGCAGCTGAAAAACAGAACTCCCTGCCTTGTACGTACCTCCATCCTGCCAACTAGTTAAGTGTGATAACTGGCAGTCAGACACATGACCTTCTGTTGTATTCAAATGAGTTAATTTTCCCTTCTCTGGAATGATTATTCTTTTTGTATTTAAGCGCTTCATAATATGATCTTTCACTTTGCTTTTGTTAAGATAAGACTACAGTAATCCCCCTAAAACAGTGTTCTGGCAAACACTCCTAAATTATGCAATTCACCAGGTTCAACTCAGCTGTTATAATCATTTTAAAAGAAGACAGGTATAATACATTATCATTATAGCTATACAATCCATGTTGAATTTTCCTTGGCTGAATTTCTAACATTTTAATGCTGAAATTGATCTGTTTTAAAAACATCATGTGAAAGGTTTTTAAATACCATACATACTCAAGCTTTTTATTTCAAATGGGTTAGAAATGAGCTTATATAAACAGGGGGGAAAAAAATCTTCTTTTCTCTAATCTAGCATTAAGTACATTTTAAAGAACAACAGGCATGTTTCCAAACAAACTATTGCAGTGTACAAATTACCCAGCAGGGATGGAGATAACAACGCCTCTGGTGTGAGTTTAGATCCGAGAAAAAGCTGACATTTCATCAAGGTTGTCTAGGAAACCACACTTATATTTTTATTTATTTATTTATAAAAACGAGAAGTATTCATTCTCATTCAGGATGGTTTTTGAAAAGCTAATGTGCAACAAGGATTTTTAAATGATCAAAAAAACAGGATACAGTAGTAATCTTATAAAATGAAGAGAAACCTTAAGTAAAAACTGAGGAGGTCAAAACTGAAGTAGTATAGTCAGCCCAGGGCTAACAAGTTGTGAGGCGCACCTTAAAGACATTGATATACTTTAATGTTGCTCAGTATCCCCTCAAGCCTGCACCCTCTGCTAACTAATCCTCAAAGAAATCTAAGGGTATTTTCAGATGTGACGCTAGCACAGATTAATCTGCTTCAGTGCGCATTAATCCATGAGCCAGCGTCACGTTTAAAAACATAGCCAGTCAGAAATATATTGGCTGAGATGGTGTAGGACAGGTGTATATGAGGAGGCACGGAATGATGTGGAATCTCTCGCTTTCTTTTTTCTCCCTATAACACACACACACCAGTTCCCGTGTCTTATCTACTCCCACCCATGTCATTCCGTGCCTCCTCATATATACCTGTCTGACATTTGCACAGTTTATATATTCTGACTGGCTACATTACATGCCTGAGGAAAGGCCCTGTGTGGCCCCAAAATATGCACACTCTCACCAGCAGAAATGTATTTATTTTATTATAAACATTTATTAGCCACCCCCTCATGACCATGGCATCTTGGGGCGGCTTACAACATAAAATACACAGATAAAATCAGTTTAAAAAACAGAACCCCGTTCATCAAGATTTAAAATATCATAAACATCTTTAAAATACCCCCCACCTACCCCATCCTCCCCTTCGAAGGCCTGGGCGAAGTAGGTCCAATAATAGATTCCATTTGAACTACTTTGTCTAAATTCCATGGAAAGACAGTGGGTCTAAGGCATGTAACATCTGTGTCTTGGAGAGTCTCCACCCAATCCACATTGATTTTCAAAAGTGATATGTAGGACAGGTTAGGAAATTTCTGCTTAAAGTTTTTTCCAGCTCCAAGCTATGTTTTTTACACAATATTCCACAGGGAAAAGATGCATTTCCTGCTGACTTGAAATAAAATGTTACTCAGACCAATCAGACATAAAGCTTTTGTTCTGCAAGAAGTTTAAGATGGGGCAGGGGAGGGAAAGACGGAAATAATTTTTGAGGGGAAAAAATATCAGAATTTCCCAAGGCATTATAGTTCCAGTTCTTGGAGACCCAATGCCAAGTTCTCATTGACGTTAAGCCAAAACGTGAGGTGGCTACTTTAAAGAACTCTGGTTTGAAAATACTATAATCACTTAGTTTGTAAGGGAAATTTTACTGTAATATCTGATATTTAACATCTGGTCGAAGTTAAGAACATAAGTAGTGCCATACTGAGTCAGACCAGTGGTCCATCAAGCCCAGCATCCTGTCTTCTGACAGTGGCCAATCTCAATTGCATGGGGGAAGAACCAACAGTCACAATGGGCAATCCATTCCCCATTGTTCACTCCCAGCTCCCGACAGTAAGAAGTTCATTCCATAAGCTAATTATTAAAGAATAATAATTATTATTATAAGCACTTGTATAGCGCCAGCTGTGTACCTGGCGCTTTACAGAACAATGAGATGGACGCGGTCGCTGCCTATGGCTTACAATCTAATAGACTAGGAGGGGGGGGGGGACAAGGAGAGGGGACATAGGGAGAAACAAGGGATAAAACATTCAAGTGGATGCGAAGTCTTGAGTGCACGTGCCTGGCTTGGTTGCAATTAGGGAGGAGTCAGGGGGAGGGCAGACAGTAAACGTTGAGAGGAAAGTTCTAGCAGGCGTTGGGAAAGGCGACGAGGAAGAGGTGGGTTTTGAGGAGGGATCTGAAGGAGCGGAGGGAGGGGGCAAGGCGGATGTCCCCTCTCAGGGCATTCCAGGCATGGTGGGCAGCGAGGGAGAAGGGACGAAGGCAGTTAGGGGAGCAGGGGAGATGAGGGAGAGCGAGGGAGGAGGTTAATAGCCATTAATGGACCTACTCTTTAAGAACTTATCCAGTCCTTTTTTAAACCCAGCTATACTACTGGCCTTGACAACGTCCTCTGGTAACACATTCCATAAGTTAATTATGCATTGAGTGAAAAAGTACTTCCTTTTATTTGTTTTAAATCTGCTGGCAGCTAGTTTCATAGTGTCCCCTAGTTCTAGTACTATTTGAGAGTGTAAATAACCATTCCCTATCTACTCGTTCCACACCACTCAAGATTTTATAAACCTCTATCATGTCCCCTCTCAGTGTTCTCTTCTCTAAGCTGAAGAGACCCAACTTGTCAAGCCTCTTTGTACGGAAGTCGTTCCATACCCTTTATCAATCTCGTTGCCTTTCTCTGTACCTTTTCTAGTTCAGCTATGTCTTTTTTGAGATGAGGCGACCAGAACTGCACACAATATTCCAGGTGAGATCACACCATTGATTTGTATAGAGGCACTATGACATCCTCAGTTCTATTCTCTATCCCTTTGCAAATAACTCCTAACATTCTGTTTGCGTTTTTTTTTTTTTGACTGCTGCTGCAGGATTTCAGTGTATCGTCCACAATCACTCCCAGATCCTCTTCCCGAGTGGTAACTCCTAGCTTAGTACCCAGCATTGTATACTCATAGTTTGGGTTATTTTCCCCTATGTGCATCACTTTGCACGTGTCCACATTAAATCTCATCTGCCATTTAGATGCCCAGGCACCCAGTCTCGTAAGATCTTGTTGTAGTTCTTCACAGTCTGTTCGTGTTTTAACTACCTTGAATAACTTGATATCATCTGCAAATTTGATCATCTCACTCTTAGAGTCCTTTCGCAGATCATTAATGAATACATTAAACGGCACCGGTTCCAATACAGATCCCTGGGGCACACCACTTTTTACATCTCTCCATTGTGAAAAATGACCATTCAGTCCTACTCTTTACTTCCTATCCTTTAACCAGTTACTGATCCATAGTAAGACACTACCTCTTATCCCATGACTTTTTAATTCTCTCAAGAGTCTTTTATGTGCGACCTTATGAAATGCTTTCTGAAAATCCAGGTACACTACATCTATCGGGTCTGCCTTGTCCACATGCTTATTTACACCCTCAAAGAATTCCAACAGATTAGTGAGGCATGACTTACCTTGGCTTAAATCCTTGTTGACTCTTGCCATGTTTATCAACATACCCAGCAATTCTGTTCTTAATGGGAGTTTCCAACATTTTGCCCGGCACAGACATCAAGCTTACTGGTCTGTAGTTTCCAGGATCGCCTCTGGATCCCTTTTTAAATATTGGGGTTACATTTGCCATCCTCCAGTCCTCGGGTACAGTGGCAGATTTTAGTGATAGGTAACAAATTACTAACAGCAGGTCTGCAATTTCATATTTGAGTTCCTTCAGAACTCTGGGGTGAATACCATCTGGTCCTGGTGATTTGTTATTATTTAATTTGTCAATTTGCTCTAGATTCTCCTCCAGAGTCATGTTGATTTAGGACAGCTCTTCCAATTCATCACCTACAGTCTGGTGTGGGTATCTCCCCAATATCCTCTGCAGTGAAGACTGAAGCAAAGAACTCATTCAGCTTCTCCTTTTCCCCCCTATGAACCCCTTTCACCTCCCTGGTCATCTAATGGTCCAACTGACTATCTAGCAGGCTTCCTGCTTCTGATGTACTTGAGAAAGTTTTTATTATTAGTTTTAGCATCTTTAGCAAGTTGCTCCTGAAATTCCTATTTGGCCTGCCTTATTAAGTTTTTACATCTACTTTGGCAACACTTATGCTCTTCCCTAGTTACCTCATTGGAACCCTCTTTCCATTTTTTAAAGGATACCTTTTTGGCTCCAATAGCCTCCTTCACCACCACACCATTTAGTCACACAGGCAGACGTTTGGTCCTCTTCCTACCTTTTTTAATTTGTGGAATACATTTAAATCTGAGCAGTTAAACGTTATCAGTTTAAGCAATGGCACTATGATTGCTTGCATGCACAGAGAGTTCTAAGGGTAGCAGGCAACTGGACTGCACAGTTTTATAGAAGATGCATTATTTTCTTTAAGTGACGGGAAAAAGTGAGCAAGGGGATTTTTTGAGTGATAAAGAAAAACTTTACTTCTGCAAATGTCTACGGAATGACGGGTGTCAAGAGGTGTAAGAAGGCTGCTATTTGTGAAAGTCTTTGGAAGGACTCATTTTAATAAACTTTTTTCTATTATGAATCCAAACAAAATGAAACCCTGCAACTGCCTACAGACTGCAGCCCATCTTTCACAGTGCATTTAGCCACCTCAAAGACAGAACCAAACTTTTACAGGAAACGAACCGTATTTCACAGAAGCAGCGCCAGTCTCCCCACTAATACTCCTTTCACTGCACCCTCAAAGCACACACAGTGCACATGAAGCATTATTTAAGCTTCAGCACTCTTCCCATTCATCCATTATCTCCTAACTAGTCATAGCATTGCCAAGGCTAATGTCAAATCAAATGCTGATCTCACTAGGCCACTTCCAGGCCAGAGGTTTCATCCTGAAGGCACCCACGAACTCTCTAGAAAGCCAACATCTCCTTTTATACATAGGAAACCAAGGCTGAGAGGTAGTGATTTGTATCAGGTCATGTGCCGAGTTCAAGGTCAAGCCAAGGTACTTTGTTCGCTAGTCCTGCTCTCTGCTTCCTGGACCACACCTACCTTCCACAGTACTCCATAAACATAACTGCCAGTGAAGGCATGCTGTTCTGTAAGATTGTGTATGACTATATAGGGCAAGAGATGGAGACAAAGACGTTCAGATAATATATTTTCTTGGACCAGCGTTGGTTGATGCAAGCTTTCAGGCGACATAGGACCCATACTCAAGTATGTGAGAAGTCAGAATTACACACTGAGGAAATGTAAGTATCATAAATGAAAGAAATATTTTGGGAGGGTTTTGTAAGGAAAAAAAAAATCACGGCATTTTAAACATTTAAAATTAAATTATAAACAGGTAAATGCAGCCTAGGAACTGTGCATATGGTTTTAAGAAAAGGTATGAGCGGGACTGGTAGATAGCATTCCAGAGCAGGTAACAGGAAAGATTTATTTTCACCAAAAAAAAAAATAGTCAATGGGAAATAGTCAATGGTCTAAAAAGCATAAAAATAAGGCAGGAAAACAGATATAAATTATTTAGGGCGTAATATCTCTTATTTTCCTACCCTGGTCTCATTCTTGAACACTTGTGTACATTAAGGTACTTGAAGTTCTTGTCCATCTGTGTTCCTCTTTATATCTGGCCCCAATGTGATGCCCCTTTTTTATCTGGCACTGGCTCAGCTAATCTTCACATATTGCTGCATGGTTGCCTTATGTTATGACAGGGCTTAGGGCACTTTCACATATCATATCAGCCATGTTGCTGTGGTTCCAAATGAATGTCTGAGTAGTTATGTGAACACAAGCATAGGGTTTGTTATAGGTCCAATCTGCAGCTGCTTGGGGTGGGGGTGGGGGGATTGGAGCAATTGACAGTGTTTCAGCTTCTCATACAGCCATGCAACATGTGCCCCATCTCTCCCCAGCCAGGGATGCTTGAGGTAGATGGTACTGCTCCCTCTTAGGCCACATTCACACCTGAGGGTGGCACAGCTTGAAACTGACGCGAGGCAAAGACACAGCGGGGGGAGGAGCCTGATGTCAGAAGTACCACCGATATGAACAGGGTTCTGTGGCAATTTTACTCACGGATAACAGGGCGCAAAATCCAGCCCTGTCATCCGTGAATAAAGTGACAACAGAACCCCATTCGCACCAGTGGTACGCCTGGCATCCAGCTCCTCCCCCCTGCCACATCTTTGCTTTGCATCAGTTTCAAAGCCGTACATAGTCTGCTCCACAGATGTCACACCCAGCAAGACTTCCGTGGCTATTCCAGAACAGCTGTTTGGTGCCAAAGCCAGGTCTGGAAGGAGGAAGGAATACCTATACTGGTGTCCCAAATGTTTTGCTGCCAAATAGCTGATCCATGGAAACAAGAACACCATCATTTCTGTTCAGTTCCCCTACATCAGGTCATGCATCTCTCCAGCCAGGGGTTGAGAAGGTGCTGCTGTATGTATCCCTCCCTCCCTCCATACCTGATTGTAGAGCAGTAACTATTTGGTTATGCAACAAACAGTAATATCCACCAAACCAGAATACCAGATATTACCGTTTACCACATAACCAAATCTAAAACCAGGTGCACAGGGAGGGAGAGAAAAAAGAACTATGGGCAATAAACAGCAATGCACTATGGCAAAATCTGGTTAACTGGATTAACCGCTGATGCTAATTGTATGCCAGATAGTAGCAGAGATACTCATTTCAGCTCTAAGTAACCTATGTCTTTGTCAACTTAAGGTCGAAATCTCTCTCAGTATCTGGGGCAGCCCAGTAACGATGCTTTATGATCATTATGACTTTGTACCACCAGTGCTAGGATACATGCATGCCACTGGTTCCCTTGAGGAATTACGTTCCTAGTCCTTCTTAGAGACATACCAATCTATGACACATCAGGACAGCTAAACTGCACAGGACAACGTACGTAAGCCCTGTTTACATGAGAAGATTGTTCTGGGAGTATTCCCCTCCAAGAGCAGGTGTCTTTGTATGAAATATCCACATGTATATTTATCGTTCAGCAGTACCTGTTCTGCTTAACCTTTTTGCATGATGGGAACATATCCCAGGGTCCAGTTCTGTCACTTTTGGCAAGATCCTTCTTCAGGAGATCCACAGAGGTCTGTAGGATATTGTCAGGGCTGGTCCTAGGCATGTGCAATGTGTATAGTCACACATGGCCCCATGTCAGCCTAGGCCTGGCGGTGGCAGCTCCGGCAAATTTATGTAAATGATGCAAATTAGGCCCTGAACCAAGACTTCACACATGGCCCCGCATAGTCCCATAAATCCTGGGGCCGGCCCTGGTTATTGTCTCAATATGTTGGGGTGGGGGACGGGAGCCTAACTCCTGGAGTGTTCATACACATGCAATCCCCAGAGATAAACACCTGCAAAGAAAGTCACCCACAGTTCATTCATGCATCTCTCATAACCTTGGATTAGCCTTGACACAGCTTTTGTTTCATGTGAACATCTCACTCTTAACCTCAGACAGACAAGGAGTAGTCAGTTGGGAGAGTAAGCACTTCTTGAAAGCAAGGCCTAGGACTGTCAGGGGCAGAGGCAAAGCGTTCTCATATGTGGGTATCCGGAATAGGGGAAACTGGTCTTAGGTCAAACCTGCAGCCTGCACCAGATGCAAAATACCTCTTCAATAACACCTTCTTCCCCTAATCTGTCCCTTCCCACAGTCTATCCTCAAGAGAAAGCTAAGACAGAAACTTAAAGGCCAAAATGCGAGAGATTTGTGAGAATGATGAGAAATAAAGTCGGGTCTGAGACAGGGAGACGTAGAAAGGTAAGACCTCTAAAGTCAGCTATCACAGAGCTAGGCACCTTAGATTTTTTTTTAATGCTTCCTTGCTCTTTCCTTCTCCCCACCCCCAAGCCTAAATGCAAAATGAAATCATCTTGCAGAAGGACATCCGCTTCCCCATGCTCAATCATTCTCAGTCACACTATGTTGTCCAGTAACCTGAATTGATAATTCCTCATGAATAAAATGCCAACATTATCATCCACAGCTATGTTGTTGACATGCTTTCGCTATTTCACTAAAAATACCATTAGTTTTCTGACTTCACAACAGCTGAGCTACTCCCAATTTGAATATACAAAAGAGTATTTTGTTTAAACCAAATTAAAAGTGTTCCAGTAAATGACTTCAATTTTGTTGGCTATACTATTTTCAGTGTATACCGGCCTATTTAATCCCCTCACCCATCCTTTTCTCCCCCTTTTCTTCTTTTTATACTTAATCCTTTCATGCCAGGAACTGGATTTGCCTGGTCTGACATTCATAGTCAGAAATAGAGGCTCCAAAATGTTTTTGTCTGGTGCCAAAGAGTTAAAGTACTGGTGATAGCGCTTCCACTATGCTTTATTCACTTCTGTTTGCCAAAACATGGTTTAACAGCAATTGAAATTGGAAGAAAGAGAGGAGGGGGTAGAGAAGGAACGCACTTGTAAATACACCTTCCGTTTCTCATCCAGATAAGTGTCGACATTCCCCGTTTAAGTCAGAATGAAAACCACCATTACTGCCAAACCCTCCTGGCATCTCACCACTTTATTTGTTCCCATTTGTATCTAATGCTTTTGTCAACAGTTCAACAAAAGTCAAAGCAAACAACCCACTACAAACACTGGGGGTAACAGCAACAAGCATGAATCCTTCACAATTATCCTACCCAGCTGCTCAGTGCCTGTCCAGACTGCTTTCATTTACAACAATGTCAACAAAAGGCTGAAACCCAATAACTAGGTGGGTCAATACTACCACTGTAAACCCTCTGGAGAAGGAAATGCTGTCCTCCTGCTTTACTGCTTCGGCAAACATGCAGAATAATTCAGGCAGATAGACAAGTGCTTGTCTAATCATTTGTTGTGTGAATTATTCAAGGCTTTCCACGTAAACTACTAAATGATGGCTCTTCAAATAATTCTGAGGGACTACCAGCTGTCTGATTGTAGACCCGTCTGATGCAGGAGAGGACAGTAATAAGTAATAACCTACAGTCTAAAACAGATGCTTAGGCATTTAATGGATTAATAATTTTACCCCCAAAGTTTTTGATACAATTTCTCAGTAGAGGGCAGCAGTCTAGAGAGTAGTTAGAGTAGTCTAGAGAGTAGTTCTGGGTACTCACACCTCTGGGCTGATTAAACTCATATTATGTGTATATTTATATAAGCATGTTTTATTTATTATGTTTGGATCTTGGCTTTATTGTATGCTGCTTGGTTGGTGTATATGTTTGTTTGTGTATCTTTAGTGTAATGGCTTTGTCTATACAGTTTTGTTTATATATATATATATATATATATATATATATATATATATAAAATAAATAAAAAATAAAAAGCATGCACACACAAAATATTAATACTAACACAAGCCAATCTAAAGAAAGAAACCATGCCACGGAAGAGAAAAAATTATAATAATATTACAAAAAAAACACTGCGGAAGAGATTGATCTCTAGGGATTATTGTAAAAGAGGATTAAATAACAACACTAGTTAAGAAGGTGGGGAACAGGCAGGAAACAAGCAAGTTTTATCATTAGCTCTGCAACCGACTTGCTACGTGATCTTTGGAAAATCAACTTTATTCCGCAATTAGAAAATGGGTGCAAATTTGAGGCATCCCCCACTCCCCCAATGGGGATGGGAATATTTACATACCAATCTGAACACAAACATTACTCAAATGCTAAACAGAAAGGAGAAAACATTAAGGGCACCATCCTAATACCAGTGAAATCAATGGAGAAACACCCATGGGCTTTAGTAGGATTAGGATCGTAGCTAAATTTTCAATCACAAATCAAAGTCAATTGCAAATGTTAATTTCCTTATTTATGTTTTTTGACAAAATTTTAGAGTTATGTGAAGGCGCAATTTTTAGATTTAAAAAACTTAAGCGTGAGATCATGCAGTTTATACAATGGTTTTCAAAAGATAGCACAACTGGTAGCAGGAGCAGTAATGAACATACAGTACAGTTCCCTTTTAAAACTCCTAAAAATACACATTACACATGTTGCAGTTCGGTACTGGGCAGATACATGCTTTGGGTTGGAAGAGAGATTAACACGTGCTATTAAAATATTTTTGAGCTCTACGGTAGTAGCTTCGCTCACTAATACCTGCTCCTTTTTTAATTTTAAAAAAATTCATAACACTAATTCTGACCAGATAACAGATTAAATTCAATACTTTTTCTGGCACTCAAGATCCCATAAGTATTTTCTTATATAAGAGTTGAGGTATTAAACTTCTATTAGTCAGCGTCTAACCCCCATCAGTCTCTTCTGCATATCTAAATTACCCTTTCACTGAAGAAATATTCTTCACTTCCTGTCCTAAGCTGTTAAGAAACATTGATCTGCTGCGGCATTCTAGCCCTGTGATGCCTTCATTTATCCCCATATACTTAGCTCCCAGTGGAAACCTGATCACTGTGGACCATGCACCCATGTGGAGTCCTGCTGAAGTTGCTAGGAACACTCAGGTGCATAAAGTTAATTGTGTGCACAGATGTTTGTGAGTTCAGGACCTTAGTTTGAACAATCCACCAGTAATATATCAATCATATACTGAGAAACAATGTGGCTGGATTAGGTTGCTCTCCCTTTAGTTGCGCAGAGAGCATCTGACATCACCAGTGTTCTAGCAAGTATGATTACGGTGAAGGAGTTTACAAATTATGGGCTAAATATCCCAAATGGAACATGGAAAAGAAGCAATTGCATATAAAAATAATAATTATTGTTAATCCCCACTGCTGTTCCTTAAAACACTGACCTAAGTGACACCACTAGCTCACACCATTGCTGTTGACATTACAGCTACAACGGAATCTCAGAGAAGTATGGAGCTATTCTACAGCTGGTAATGGTGCTTGAAGGAGTGGAGAAATGGGGTGGGAGTTTGGTTTCTGGTCCCTCAAGTGCAGGGCTATGTTGGAAAGGCAAAGAATACTGATGAAATGCCATGGCATACGATATTGCTCCTCCTCTTTCTGACACAGGCCCTTTTTAAATGGACCGCAGTGGGTGGGGGGATGAGTGTGTGCCGGTGGTGAGTGTGCGGCCTTTTCCATGGGCACACACCCACCTCCACCCACAGAGCCTCCTCCGGGTTTGCCGGATGGCTCTGTGGGTGGAGATGGGTGTTGTGAGGGAGCACACGCACACCCCACCCCTGGGTGCACACCCATTCACCCACCCATGTGGCATTTACACAGACACCCCCCTCCCACTGCACACTCAGCTGGGGGGGGGGGGATCTGTGTAAAAACAGCCATTGTTCTGTTCTCCTAGGACTACCAATGACATGCCACAAGGCTCCGAAATATTACATTCAGGTTGAGCAGAGCCAGGTCCCCCAATGAACCTAGGCTCTCAGGCTGGACTCAATGGAGCCGAGTTTGACCTCATGTGAGGAGAGCAAGTCTAGCCAAGCAGATCACTAGTGCTATTTTGTGAAGGTGTGAAGGGATATCCCTCTGTTTAAAAGCAGGGGGATGACCTTTCTGCAGCAGGTCAGTTAAATGCTTGCTTGCAGTCTTAGAGATGCTCTCTGGTGTGATAATTGCTTTTAAACTAACTAAGTTGTGAGACTCATACTTATTAATTATTATTATTATTATTATAAGCATGTCTATAGCGCCAGTTATGTACCTGGTGCTGTACAGAACATAGAAATAGATGCGGTCCCTGCCTCTGGCTTACAATCTAAAAGACAAGGAGGGGGGAGACAGGGAGAGGGGACAGAGGGAGAGACCGGGGAGAAGACAGACAAACATTCAAGCGGATGCGAAGTCTCAGGTGCGTATGCTTGGCTTGGTTACAATCAGGTTGGTTGCAGCAGTCTGCAGAGGAGGGCAGACAGTAAGTATATGGGGAACGACTAGCAGGCATTGGGAAAGGCGGCGAGGAAAAAGTGGGTCTTGAGGAGGGATTTGAAGGAGCGGAGGGAGGGGGCAAGGCAGATGTGGGTAGGGAGGGAGTTCCAGGCATGGGGGGCAGTGAGGGAGAAGGGTCGAAGGTGGTTAGGTGAGCAGGAGAAACGAGGAAGAGTGAGGGAGGGGACAGAGGAGGAGTGGAGAGCACGTGCAGGAGTGTGTAGGGAGATTAGGTCCGAGAGGTAAGGGGGAGCTTGGTTATGGAGTGTTTTGAACGTGAATACCAGGAGTTTAAACAGGAAACATTCAGGAAGGGGGAGCCAGTGAAGTGAGTTGAGGTGAGGCTGCACATGGTCGAAGCGACGGGCAGAGTGAATGACCTTGGCAGCGGAGTTTTGGATTGCGATAAGGGGGGACAGGTGAGAGCGAGGGAGGCCAGCAAAGAGGAGGTTGCAGTAATCGAGGTGAGAGATAATCATGGCATGAACAAGGGTTTTGGCCGAGGAAGTAGAGAGAAAGGGGCGGATCCGAGCAATGTTATGGAGGGCAAATTGGCAGGATTTGGCAACAGGGTCAATGTAAGGTTTAAAAGAGAGGTGCGTGTCAAAGATGAAGCCCAAACTACGGGCTTGGAGAACTGAAACCTAATTTTCAGCCCCGGAAATACGTTTTTGCTGCCTCCGAACTCGTCCGAACACGACCAAACTCTTTGGTCATTCAAGAGTTCGGTTCGGATGTTTGAACAGACCAAGTTCGGTCCGAACTCCGAACAGCGTTCGCCCATCCCTAGTAAGATCACGGTCTTGGGTCAAAAAGGCACTGAGCTGATCGTATGCAGGCTGCCCCAATGCTTCAGCAGTGTGTCACTGCATCTGTAATGACATCTGCAAAGACATCAGTGGAACACGGACTATTTTCCCCTCTTTCAGTCAATGAAAGCCAAAAAGATTTGTTTTCTTCTGAAGGCCTCATTGGTAATCCCTAAATGGGCTTATTTTTAAAATAGTCAGATGCGGAGACCATTTCTAACCCTGCTATCTGGGGGCATAGAAGCAAAACTTTTTAAGTATTTCTTTTTTTTTTTTTTTTTTAAATCCTTTTTAAAAAGACAGAAAAGGAAAAGAAATCCAAGCAAATACTTTGTCTGAAGCAAAAATATTACACTGGTTGACTATTTTAGTTTTAAAAATTCCTGAAAACTGGTGTCAGGGGAAGGAGAGAAAGGTTCATGTAAACATCAACAGGCTTCTACCAAGCACAGTTAAGAAAAAATACTTGCAGCATTATTACTAAAATCCATCAGCCACCATTTCCTAAAACCTGAGATTGGAAAAACCTTAGGGACTCTGCTATATGTAGTTTTATTATTCACTTTGATTGTTTAGCTGAATGCTAGAAATGACTAATAGAATGAAAGTGGTCAGGTTTTGCCAAGCCAAGCACACGCACCTGAGACTTCGCATCCGCCTGAATGTTTGTTTGTCTTCTCCCCTGTCTCTCCCACTGTCCCCTCTCCCTGTCTCCCCGTCCTTGTCTTTTAGATTGTAAGCCACAGGCAGGGACTGCGTCTATTTCTATGTTCTGTATAGCACCAGGTACATGGCTGGTGCTATATAAATGTTTATAATAAAATAATAAATAATAATAATAATAATATAACCATTTGGTTATTCTAATAAAACAAGCACAGACTGAACAGAATGTGGTTGCAGCTACGCTAGCTTTGCATTGAATGCAATATGTGCCACTTCCCCCCTACAACTTGTTTTCCCATCTGCAGAGTGGACTAAAACACTTAAACACTCATGCACCGGCTCTACACAATGCTGGTTCTGCGACACCACAGACATTTGGGAGTGGGACCAATACAGCTCTAGATTGCAAGCATTGTCAGCATTCCCAATTCTCCTTTTGGACACAGTGTTCTTTTAAACAAGAAATAACATCAATGGATATTTGCCACAATATTTGTTGCGTGTGGTGATTAATATCAGAAAAATTAATATTCTCTTTTTGGTGGCTAAAAAGGCTCAATGTATTTTAGTTGCATTGCTGATTACCCTTGAGTTCACCTTAGACAGGAGATTATGTAGGGAAGTGAATAAATGTGGCTGAAACTGACTTTTTTTCTCCTTACTCATGAGTACGTATTAAGAAAACTCCCACAGCTCCATTCATTGCCTCTCCAGAGACAGAAAACCAGAGGTACACCTGCACGTGTTAACATTCGTATGCAAACACATAGAGGACGACTGACTGGTTGTAATGCCTCACTTAAAAGCACCTCAGTATTCTTTGATAAGCTCAGAGCTCAAAAGGAAAGAGCGATCCCGAGCAATCTGTTGTCCTCTTAATGCAATTAGCAGATTAAAGCAGTATTTCACTTTCAATACTTCATTAAAATACTGATTGCATCCAGCATTAGCTGATTATGTGACGTACACAGTGTTCCCCCTACAGTCCTCTCAGAGACACAGTGGAAAACAAGGGTAAGCCAAGCAGTTTACAAGTGAGCATCTGGTATTGACATTAGGAGCTGAACACAAAATCTGCGGTGTAGTGTGCCCAAGGGGTGGAGAGTGGAAGAGGAACTACATAGCTGCACTAAGGCTTATCCTAGATGTTAACAGAGCTGATATATATAATAATTACTGCACTTTAACCCTGCCACTAACCACCCCTCATGGAAAAAAAAAATGTATTTGGCTCCTAAAATTAAGCCTCTTATACCTGTCATCGCTGTGGATTTTTATGTTTCCATTTCACTGTTCAACTGGCCCAATTTCCCCTCTCTAACTCAATGAGAGCCAAGCAGAGGAGCGGTAAGGTCCAGTAAATTGCGGTCTAAACACAAGTGATTATTTCAATTTTCTCCTCAGATTATTATATTTTTTTTGTGGCAGACCAATAAACCCAATAATGCCTCGATTTACTAGAAATTTTTTTATTCATTTCCCCGCACAGCAGAAAGTAAGCTAATAACATCCCACCGAGAGTGCTGTCAGGCTAAATCCCTCAACTACTGAAAGCACTGCCTGGATAAATCTCACTTCACTTTCCATTCTGCCAACCACTTAGGGCAGGGCCCAGGGGAACTCTTCAGCTTATCCCTCCTCACGCAATGTCACAAGCACAAGCCAGAGTGGCCCAATCAGTGCCAAGAAAAGAACAAACTAAAAAAGATTAATTCACAGATGTTCATGCATTTCACATACACTGTGCCCTATGGTCTGTTGCTAGGGCAACAGGAGACCACCAGTGTGCGCTTTATTGGCTTTATGAAGTGCGTCTCGGGGACTATAGTCCGAGAAATGCTGCATGATAACAGTGAGGCTTTTCAGAAGCCTTGTTTTGTGTTTATCCACATTTAACCCTCGGAGTATTATTAAGAGCATTGCTATGTGCATCTAATGTGCCAAGAAAGAAGAGACAAAGGGTTTGAGGGGAGGGAATATGGTCTCTATTTACAACGCTGAAATGTTCAATAGTACTTCCCAAGGTTCAGCTTTAGAAAGGCCCTCCTAAAATTCACCTGTGAACAAATACATTCTTTGAACTATTTGCTGCGCCTGAATGCACACAAACTTCCCTGCTAATTTGGAAAGAACAGGCCGTACATACCGCCTCTAATCCTATGAGGAAAAATTTACTTGTGCGTGTCAGTACGTACCATCAGTATGTAACCAAAAGAGGACATGCCCTTTGTTGATTCTCTAAAAACTTTGTGGTCCTTGTACAGGGTGGTAAAAAAAAATCCTTTGTTCATGGAACAGTCAGTGTTACAGTGTCAGTGACTACAACATAATCTATAAATTCACGCAAACAATCTAACACAATAAGCTGCCCAGGACATTGCTACTCCACCTTCTTCATGCCTCACATTTTCAGCCTTTTACTTAATCCAAGCTTGTTCTCTCTCAACAGGCCTGCAATTCTTCCTGACCAAGGGTCCGTTTTTTTTGTTTCCTTTTCTTCCATCCCCCTCCAGGGAGTGGAGGGTTGTGGGTTAAAATCACAAATGTCACAACTCTTAGAGTAGCAGCACATATCAAATGTTAATCCAAAAAAGAGAGGGAGAAAGAGAGTTGACAGAATAGATCAATAGAAGGAACAGCTTACATTCAGATTCACAGGAGAAAGAACATTCAGAGACAATCATTTCCTGGGAAAAGCTAAAGCCTAATGAGAATTTACTCTGTCTCTTTTATTCAGACAACCAGCCCTTTTGTGACAGGGGCTTCCTGACTGACAGAAACCCAGGGCCCCTTAATAGGATTTCCATATTATTTCCAACACCTGCCTAGAAGTTATTTGTTTACATTGAAGGAGGCAAGATTCTTAAATCAGACATCTGCTTCTAGTTCAGGCATATCTTAGGAAACCATCTAGAAAGCAGCTTTGTTGCCATGGTGACATTTTTATTTTCTCCCTTTAGTTGGCTGAAGAACATTAGCATTTCCAATTTTATTTTGTTCTTCAAAAGGCCAAGTGTCACCTAAGAAAACATGGAACTTAAAAAAATTACTATAGAAATTGGGCTGTCCAAGGTTTGTTTGTTTGCTTACTTAGTTTAATTAAAACAACATCATAGATGATATATTGGAGAAGGGGCATAAGTTTCTTGCAAACGGTTTCTCTTGTTGGTTGATAGTCGCTGACCAGAATTATTTTCCCCATCCCAATGTTTCAAGACGACTAATAAATTCATCATTGATTACTTAACAATCAAGCATACATTAGGCCTATATCTTCCAATGACTTTAAAAATCAATCTAAGAAACTAACAGAAGACAAAAAGTAACTGGAAGTATACTTCAACCTCTCTGAAGGAATGAGGCATCAAAAACAATTTAGTAGAAATCTTACCCAGCTGTTAGGACAGTCACTACAGAACAGACAGTCACCCTGCAAAGGCCCTTACAAGCAGGCAAAACCTCTAGGAAATTGATCAAACACTCCTTGCCCCCTTTCCTGGGAGGTTGGCACTATGGTGCCAGTTCTCATGCGTGTGATTGGGGGGAGTTAGCAATTTGTGAAAAGAGAGACACTTTGTTTCTGTGGGTTGCAACTCCCTTAGGGTTTGTCTCTGTGGTTGGCCTCTCCCTAAGAGCCATCAAGAGTGCTTGCAGGACAACATTTGTTTGAGACATCAGCCAAGGTTAATAGATGTGTTTACATGTGCCTTGGTGCACTTTTCTATGCAAAAACACATGGGGTGTATTTTCTACCCCTATGCTTAACATTAGCTGGGGTAGGAAATGTACCCCATAGGAAAATCAATGCATTTCCAGGGTAGTTTTTTGCTAAGGGTTTTTTTTTCTCACAGAACAAAAATGGTAAATTTATTATTATTATTATTATTATAAGCATTTGTATAGCACCAGCTGTGTACCTGGCGCTTTACAGAACAAGAAGATAGAATGGTAGGAGGGTGTACTTTGGGGCATTATTCACCACGGTGCCAGTGACAATGTCCTAGAAGGGCAAAGTAAGGGCGCCACTACTTTTCATGTTTTCACAAAAAATACATGCGTGGGGTAGTAAGGACACCCCAGGTGATTGAGCAGGGTTAGAAAACAAACAAAAATGCTGAGAGTATCTCAAATTAGTTTGACTCCAGCCAGGACTGGATACTTCAGAAGAAGTGTCCAAAAACAGGTCAGGTATGGAATGAATTAGGGCAGCAGCAAATATTTGGTGGGAATACTGAAGTTGACAAATTTGGAGTATTCAGATCAGTTTAAATGACATGCGCGATATCCACTTCCTGCTTCTTTTTGAGCTCCTGAATATTCGCAACTTCATGCAAATTGCTTCGTGTTCATTTATTTTGTTTCTTCGGCACTACGTTCACCTTAGCAGTATTATTTATCGCTAAGTGAATGAAATACCAAATGTCAAAACAACAAATAACAGACAAATAAACCAAGTTGAAAATTTCATAATAGTGAAGAAGATTAATTTGGATAGTCACTAATGGGAATGAATATGCAAACTATGAGAAGTCTTATTCACTCTAGTCCTAGAACACTTGATATAGTCCCTGTTTTTATACCCTTCCCTTGAAGCATCCAGCACTGGCTACCGTCAGAAATAGGATACTGGGCTAACTGGATCGTTAGACTGACCCAGCATCAGTTCTTTCAATTTTAATGAGCAATAAAAGACATTTTAAATTACAATAAAATCATAAAAGATTCAAAGACAATATTAAATAAAAACTGACCAGTTCAGAAAGAAATCATGTGGGCAAGGAAAGTCTCAAAAGCAGTCAAACTAACTTCTGGATACTGTTTTGACCATCTTAGACTAAAAGCTACTTGAACCTGAAGCATAAGCTGTTTGTTCTGGTTTCATTCACCATTAATGAATGATGCCTGTTCCGTCAGGCGTTTGGCGAGGGAGAAGGGTGAGGGTGGGGGGTGTTGGGGTTTTTTCTGGCCTCACTTTTACTATTGTTATTATTGTTATGTGATGTTTTTATATGCTTTATTGTATTTTATTGATTTTGATATTGTTAGCCGCCCCGGGCTGCCTGGCAGGAGGGACGGGGTATAAATTTCTTAAAGAAAGAAAGAAAGAAAGAAAGCCAATCTTGAATGTCAACAGGCAGAAGCTAGTTATGGCAGTTTTTAAACGGACCATGGTGGGTGGGGGGATGGGTGTGTGGCCGCGGTGGGTGTGTGCCCGTTTCCACAGGCACACACCCATCTTCACCCATGGAGCATCGGGCATTGGAGCCCATTGCTCCGTGCGTGGGTGATGGGTGTAGTACAGGAGCGTGCACGCACCCCCACCCATTCCCCGTGGCATGGAAAACATCAAGAAATATAGTTAAAAAGTAGCCTCACTTCCTTCCTCTCTCTATTTCCGCTATTAGCACTATATGATTAGAAACTCTGGATTTGAGCAAGACCACTCTTTTCCGCCCAGCAAACTTCCGCTTCCTACTCAACAACATGAAGTCATAATCCTATATTACCAACATTCCACTCTTGTTGCCATGGAAATAATTAGACATGACTGCTCAGGTTAGAAATTACAACCTGTGTTAAGTGTTTGCCTCCTGGGTGTTGAGAGCATCTGGGGAGAGTGTATTTCAGTTACTCTAAATCACCAACTGGCAAAATAGACGTCAGGCTGAAAAGAATCTGAGGAATTCACCCAACATATACTCAGCGGTGTACTGCCACCCGCAGAAAGTCTCATGACAGGCAATGATGGTGTATTGTATACACCAAGTAGAAAACGATACGTGAAGTAAGAGGGTCATCAAGAGCAGCCTGACGATCTAATTTTTTAAAACAAGATTACATACTGTTACAAAACTGAATGAATGTTCCATGCAATTAAAATACCCCAAACAATTTCATTAAAAAGGCAGTGATGTGACAGTATATGGGGAAAAAAGAAAAGGGAACTGAACGGTGTGGAAAGAGTTGGAGGGAAATCTCTAAGGAAGTTAATTACCTGGGGATAGTTAACTATTTTGAGTCAAACATTACTAACACAGCAACAGAAGAACTGATTATCAAAAGCAATGCCAAAAAAAAATCAACTGCTCAAGATAGACCAAGACAACAAGCAGGGCTCTGCTAATTAATATTTGTTCTGCTTCAGCAGACAGTTACTGGACGAGACTGCAACAAACAAACATGTCTCACCCAATCATATCATGAATCCATTCACGTTCACCACCTGAGGACCAGCTATGCCCCAAAGTTATTTATTCATCTGTTGCACAAACAAACAATTACAACACATTTTCTGGAATTAGGGCACCTGTTATATTCTGCTCTGTTTACATGCCCAGAGGCAGATATCAATTAATACTGAACCAATTACTGTACCACAAGCCAACAGAAACAAAGTTTCTAATTATACTTTGATAAGAAAACCCCAAAATATCACTGTGCCTAGAAAAACCTAAGAGAGCCATCATGGAATGGCTTAAAATGGCCACAGTTACAACTGTACACACCAGAATTATATACTGACATTTTAAAATTAAGGTATTTATTATACACAGTGTTGATGATAGGGAGACAATAAACACAAAAAATATCTTTACATTTCCCTGAGTGGTGACATTTTAAGTCTAATACATTGCAGTGAATGGAGTTTGCATGACTAAAAAGAATAGGCATAATAGAAAATGAATTCTATAGCATTTCTTTGACAAATCTCCCAGACACTTTAAACGTATTTGTATTTAACCCTAAGTAAAAATGTGTACTTGCTCTATGTTTGCATTACAGAGATAGCTACACCACTCACACAAACCTCAGGTTCTAAATGTCAGTTTCCTAGGAAGACTATTATCTGCATGTTGCCATTAGTTTCTGTGCAAGCAGAAAAATTATGCAATAGTCAGACTGAAATTAATACAAGAAAAGCAGGCATTTTTATTTTGTAAAGATGTATGTCAATAGTTGATTATTCCGCTTCTTTCCAAAACACAAAAATGTTACAGAAGAGTAAATATTGTGAGGAACCAAAAACCTTACTTGTAGCATGTAGGTAAATAGATGGTGGCCTAATTTTTTGAAACATATAAATTACTTATGAAGCCACAATTCTTGACAAAACTCAAGCCACTTTACGGGTACCTGATTTTAGGTTGTGCTAAAATCATTTGAAAACTAGATCCCCTTTTGATTTCTCAGTTTGCCTACTCAAAAATTGGGACATTCCAAATTCTTTGTGACTTTTGAAAGTTTAAGCCAGAATATTCTCCAAAGAATTCTCAGTCCCTATATAGACCTGACATATTTAAAACTCATCCACTTGCATGGAAAAATGGCATCCCGTTCTCAAACATCCTGGATGTTTCTATGGTCCAATCTAGCCGGCAAGTACCTGTGAATATTTGTACCAGATTGTTAGCCACAGTCTCCTACACCACAAGGAAAAGCAACTATCAAAATGTTATTTCATGGAATAAGAGGATCACAGAAAAAGGGTTTCCTAGCTTCAACTTTCATCATGGCAAGTAGATTCTCATGATTAGCTCTCCCTTCCCTTGGTAGAAGAGAATTATTAGGGGTGGGACACCGGGGAGAATACCAGATCGGATGTACCAGTATCGGCATACCGGATTTTTAACATTGGCCACGGTACTGGATTTTTTACATTGTGGCTACTGAGTTCAATGGTCGCAATGTAAAAAATCTGACAGACCTCCAGGGGAAAGGGAGCCCCCAAACTCAGGGGCAGCAACTGAGAATGCCTCTCTGTGGGCTCTTGTCATCTAAGCTTTGAAGGAAGGGTGGGCTAAAAGTTCATTAAATAAATAAATAAATAAATATAAACGAGGTTGGCAGGTGGTACCTGCAAGAGATCGCTCCTGGCTGACCGCAGGGATCACAATGAAGCATGGAAGGAAGATCTCTTATATATGTGGGATCCAGGACATTTAGAGGTGTAAGGGTCAGAACCAGCACCTTGAGTTGTACCCAGAAGCCAGTGCAGATTATAGAGTGCAGGTGTAATGCTCACAGCAACCCACCCGTGAAAGGAGCCGGGCTGCTGCATTCTGCGCCAGCTGAACCTTCCGGATAGTCACCAATGGCAGCCCCACATAGAGCACACTGCAGTGGTCTAGCCACGAGGTGACGAAAGCATGGATGATAGTTACCAAATTGGAATCGGAAAGAAAGTCTCCTCACCAGATGGAGTTCATGAAAAGCACCCTGGCCACCACCACAATCTGATGTTTCAGGCATAGCAAAGGGTCCAGAAGTACCTCATGGTTGTGAACTGGATAACCAGCGGTGGCCGGACCCCTTCAATAACAGGAGTCCCAATTCCCTCCACATCACAAAATTGGCCAATCATCCTATTTCAGTCTCATATGGATTCAGTTTCAATTGGCTCACCCTCATTCATTCTCCAACAGCAGCCAGGAACTGAATTATTACTGAGACTGCAGAACCTGGGTCAGATGAAAAAGTGAGGTAGAACCTGGGTGTCATCAGTATACTGATGGTATCTCACTCCAAACCTCAGTTTTTACAACTGAGATCAGGCCCCACTGTGCTGCAGAAACAAATTATAGGAGAGAGTTTTCAAAAGACAAAGGGCAGCAAAAAGAAATGTGGTGTTATCCCATTTTACAGATGGTGAACTGAAGGACAAAAAGAGTGAGTGAAGCCCATGGGTGATTTCAGACGTTATGGGGCACTTTGGACCCGTACCGAAATCACCGAAATCATTCCCCCCCGGGATCACTCCGTAACGCCATAGCAGACGTGCCGGGGAGATCCCGGCGTGGAATGTGGGAGGGGGCGGGGCCACGCGGCGCAACATGCAGCCGCACGGCCCCGCCCCCTCCACGCACCCCCGCCGCCCACCCTCCAGGGAGACGCGCGGGCGGCGGGGCCACTGCGGCCGCCGCGTCGGGCCGGAAGCGCCATGGCCCGGGATCCCGCCGGGGATCCTGGGCCGTGGCAACCGGCCAGACGTGACTTTTTTTTGGTCCCCGCTGGGGATCTTTTTGACCACGCTTCCCGGGACATTCCCCCGGCTAGCCCGGGAAGCGTGGTTCAAATTGACCCCATGTGGGTATTCACCGTGGCGAACATCTGGCGGCCGCCAAACAGACGTTCGAGACACGGTGACCACAGGTGGGTATTCACCGTGGTTCACCGTGATCTCGTAACGTCTGAAAATACCCCATGTCTCATGAGCACTTAGCCATGAACTTGGAAGTTAAGTTTCAAGTAAATGTACAAAACCCACAGGCTAGCTTTAATTTTGCCATTTACAACTGCTCAGATCAGAGTCTTCAAATGCTTGGGTGCTAATACTTGGTTGCACCAAAAACAACTTGATCACCCATCCCATTTAAGCTTGCATTTGTGGCATTTTTCTAGTTTAATATCAAATTCCAACATTTAAAAACAAAGGTTTTAAATTCATAGTTAAGGCAAATTAATCAATTGTAATATTTTCACATTTCCCCAATCTAATAACAACACCATACCTTTAAGTCTTGTACTTTCAACTTATTACTTCACCACATCGCATCACTATTTTTCACCCTCTCTATATCCTTCCCCCCTCAAAATTATCACCCCCTCATCTTTAAAGAACATGACAATTCTGTCGTAACACCACATATTACATCGCTCCATACACTCTAAAATTAAATAAAGTAATTACTTATTATTCACATGCCTTAACGAGTTAATCTATACATAGTACATATCACGCTAATATTAACTTTTAAATTTCAGATAGAGTAAAAAACATCAACATGTTGATATTATGCAGTCGGCTCCACTCTAGTGGATCCAGTCACCTGGGGGACATATAAACCAGCTTCCCTGCCCCAGTGCATTCCAATTCACCTCTCACCCACCCCCAGCTCGCACTCCTCCCAACCTCACCTGCCCCCACTCACTCTTATCTACCCACCCAGTCAGCTCACCTGCCCCCCGCATGGCCTCCTCCTGTTCAACTGGTACCGTGAGACAAACTACTCCCTTGCCCTCCTCCTGGCCTGTATACCTTCCCCTACTACTCTGTAGCTCCCGCCAGCCATATTTACCCCCATGCAGGCTAACCTGACCCCCTACCAGCCACTTACCTCCCACCCCAGCTAACCCGCCCCCCTGCCAGCCATCCAGCTACCGTGCTCCCGAACCCGAGTCATCCTCCCCCGTAACATCACTTTGACAGCTGTATTTGTTTTGACTTTGTTTTTCTTACTTTGCTAATATATTTTATAGTCTCTCAGCTCTTATCCACACTGAAGATATTTATACAGTGTTGTATATACAATGCCAGAAGAGCTACAAATAGGCACACACAACTTAACAATTTCTTCTATACCCTTCAGCTTGTCATTTTGTCAATGAGAACTTTTTATTAAAAGCACTATTCTTTACACAAAACTATCAGCGATTCCTTCACCCAGAACTTTAATGGTCTATAACATTTACTTTTTGTTAAGATCCCTAACTAGAGAATAATCGCCTGCAAAAGATTTTAGTCGCAACCCTGGAACTGAAGCAACTCAAAACTCCCATATTAAAGACAGATGGGGATTGAATGGAAATCAATTGTGCCTCTATAATTCCTCAAACGTTTAGTCAACATTTGCATGGAACCTTGATATGACACAGAAAAATGATGGGTTTACTTTTTGGGTAATTTTAGACGTGACGGGCCCAGAGGTCCGCCATACTCAATTACGGACTGGGATCCATTTCGGATCACGGTCAGGAATCAGCCGAGTCGTCCTTCAGATGTGCTGGCCTGATTCCTAGCGGGGAATAGGGAGGGGGCGGGGCTGCATGGTACGATGTGCGGCCACACAGCCCCACCGCCCACGCTCCCCCGGCCGCCCGCATGCAGAGAGACGGGCGGGCACAGCGGCCAATCCAGCTGCTGCGCCCAATCCCATTCCAAGGTCGGGGCCACAATCCAGGCCAGCTGAAGGTAACAGATGTTACTTTAGACCGATCCCAGATCATGGCCACCGTGATCACAGTTGGGGCCCGATCCCACCATGATACCGGACCTCCGGTCAGCCAGAGGTCTGGTCCAGAATCATGGTCAATTTGATTCCTCCCAGTGGTTCACTGTGGTGAACATCTGGCGGGGAGCACACAGACATTACGGGACAAACGGCCACCACAGGGGATTCACTGTGATTGACCGTGGTCTTGTAACGTCTAAAATTACCCTTTGTTGACCAAGGGTAAACAAAGGCTTGTTTACTCCTACAGTGTATTGTATTTTAATTAACTATTATTACTATTGCAAAAGTGCCCAAACATCCCAGATAGGAGAATACCCCCAGTGCTATAACTTGTACGTCAACATTTTTCCCTTCCAAAGAGCTTACAGTGCAACCAAGCGTGCCTACAAACAACTGTGAAAAGAAGAGGACGAGATATTTATCAGAAGTGGAGTTACATAGGTTAGCTGTGTGTATAACAATGGTAGTTTCAAAAACTTTGAAAGATTTATTTAAAACCAAGAAACAAAATCACAACTATCTCAGACTCTTCCATGGTCTATAAAACATTGGTTTGCCCAACAGTTGTCAGTGCTACAGAAAACTGGAAAACAAACCAGACGATGCGAAAAAACCTAGGCTGTTTTGTTTTTTGTTTGTTTTTTACAGGATGGTACTTTCCCCCCATAAATTTATCCTCAGTTTCCTTACAAGATAATAATGCTACTAGGGACATAGTAACAGATCAGAAGAGGTTCTGGCATCTTCCATTAGGTCTTAATTTGTCAAAAAGGCAGTTGGCAGGAGAGCCTCTATACATACTTCATTAATTTTGAGAATCAACAATTGGCCAGCAAGAATGAAGGTTTGTTTTTTGTTTTTTACATTAAGCTGACCTAGGAAATAGCAATAAAATCCTTTGCTTTTCAGTGCTTGACCACGATCCAGCTTCCCTGCACTGATGGATTCCGCTCCACACTGGTGGTGCACGCTTCATGCGCCAAGGCAGCCAGCCTAACGCCAGCACCCAGGGTGGATTAGCTCTCCCCCTGCTAGCAGCACTGGCCACACACACACCCTGCACCAAGGGAACAGAACTTTGAGCAAGTGCCACCAGCTGCCCCAGCACCTCAAAGGGTTGCCACAGCACATGGGGTCTCTGTTCATGCCCCAACAGTGTCCGAAACCCCATCTGCATGGGGGTGGTACATCCCATGTCAGGTGCACAGAGCCCCTGCACCTGGTCAGAGCTGCAGGGTAGCGTGGAGCTTCCTGACGGGCAGCCAGGAACATGGAGGGGAGTTTGCTGTGCTGTCAGGAGAGGAAGGGGGGCACTGGTAGGGGATGTAGGGGCTGTGGAGTGATTGCTGTGTTAGTGGTGGGTGAGGGAGTTGCTGGGTGCTCGCTGTGCTAGTGAGGGTGGAGCACACATTAGGATAGGGAACAAGATCTGGGTCTCAGCAGTGCACATGAAGGTAATTGGGAGGCTGGGAAGCAGACTTGGTCAGCTCACTTTTTTACTTTCTTCACATGTGGTTCATGCCCCACCTACTCTCAGAGCTGCCAACATTTGCTGGGCCATCTCTCTGGTCTTCCCCAGCTGTCCCCCTGCACACTGTTAAGGTCCAGACCTGCTTCTTTAAATCTTAGTACCACCATGCTTCAATGCCCTCACCAGCAGAGCTCCCCTCCCCACTTCTCTGGTGACTGGCAATCCACGATTCCTGCATACGCCCTGCCCCATCACAGTCCTGTAACTGCTGGGGTCAGCCAGTACATACAAACTATTAGGTGGATTTGGTGCAGTTTGCAACTTTCCACATTTGCTCCCACCACTAGTGCAGGACTCCCCATAGATGTATCATGGTCTATGTAGTTTATTTGTTTATATTAAAATTTATATGCCGTTCCCTCCTGCCATAGGCATCTTGGGGCAGCTAACATTTTTAAAACATATTAAAATACATAACAGATAAGACTACAGTTAAAACAACCTAAAATCCCAAATTAAACAACCCATCCCCAGCCACCCTAACCTAACCCACCCACCCCATCTTCCCTCGGTAAAGGCCCGGCAGAACAGCCAGGCACAACATGTCGGGGAGGTCGGTGGTCGAGCGGATCTCCAACAGGAGGGATTTCCAGAGCTGCGGTGCAGCCACAGAGAACGCCCTCCTCATGGTCAACAGTCAGGAAACCCGGGGGACCCTGGGGAGGGTGCCCCCGGCCGACCGCAGGGGCCAGTCCAGGACCTGGAGGGTGAGACGGTCCTGCAGGTAGGCGGGGTCTAGGCCGTTTAAAGATATCAAATTACTTGTAGGTAAAATAGCTTCTATACCATCACAGTCCTCAAGACATTGAAATTTCTCCCAGAAACACTCACATTGACTCATCTCTGCCCCCCAACCTCTGCACCTTTTGCATCTACAGACATGGAATTCCTGCTACACATTTTAGTGGCTATTATTTAGGCAGAAAATATTCCATTTACAGAGGCAATGTAAAGTGAAAGGTGGCTGTGCCTTTCATGTCTGCACTCTTGCCTGAAGAACTGGCTTTTGAAGTCCGACTGTCGCACTTCATGGTTCCAGCTGCTGATCTCGGCGTCGATGCTCAGCAATGACATGAATACGTTTTCCACCAAATTCCCTTAAGCCTCTGTACAATTTTGCATGTGAAGAATATTACCCTCCCTTCCTCACCCATACACTTTTCTCTTGTCTGTGCATCCCCCTTACAGATTCAGGTGTTAAGTCCTCCAGTTTCAGTGAATCAACTGTTGCCTTGATCCCTGAGCGGAACCAAAAGTAGGGTCAAACCCAGTATAATTAGGGAGGCAAAGATCAATGAACACAATTGAATGAAGAGTCAATAGCACCTGGCTAGACGGCAACACAGTTTCAAAAAGAGGAAAGAAAAAACGCAACCAAGTGTCTTTCTTCTGTCTTTATACCAATGGGTGAAGTACCTTAATTACCTGAATCTTACAGAAAAGCTTAAATTTACATTTTATGAGCTATTCTAAAACCTGCCCTGCTTAATAATCTGTATCGTCAAGAAAACACTTTAAAGTGTCTCTCACGATTAAACCCAGTCACAACCCTGTATAAATCAAAATTTTGCTACCATATCAAAACGTTACACTGGGGCTGTATAACATTGCCCACATCCTCATTACATGCTACACTAATTACTACCAGCAGATTCAGAATTTTCTGCACATTAGAGGCTTTTAGAGGAGCTATAAAAAATTTCAGGCACCATTAATTTAAATTTGTATTGAAATTTCCCTTTGACAGATGGCCAAAAATTACTTATTATTTAGAGTACCAGAGCTGCCTGTTTGCACATTAGACGAGGAAAGGGAAAAATTAAAAGCAAGAAGAAAATTTATGTCACGTTCATTACCTGTTAAATGTTAAGGAGCGTTATCCTGCATGAATAAATTATTTCATACAAGCACACAGACTCCAGAGCTGGCAACTGGCACGTTCTGGCTGATAAAAACCATCTCAAGTCACACAGCAGACAATCATAAAAAGCGCCTCTTAACCAGGAGCCACTTAGGGGGAGGGCAGATCGATAGAACAAGCAACTAACTGCTACTCTGGGCATCGCTGAAAACATTTAAGGAAATTAGCAAACTATTTCATCTTGCAAAGCTGGCAACAAGCCCTGGATGCCGACACAATTCAACTCACAATTTGAAGACTGTATAGACAAACACCTATTTATAGCCATCGCTTCATAATAAAAATCAATGCCAAACAGTCACACCTTTCAGTCTCTCTAGAAGCATGCATAGTCACTCTGAAGATAACCCCCCAAAACTGTAGGCGGATTAGGCTAATCTACCTTTTCATTATGAAAACAAAAGATAACGTACTTGCTAGCATCTCTCCATGGCCCTTTCCCCATTTTGGAGGAAAGAAAATATATTGAAAAGTGTACAAAAATGTGCATATACATACATGTACAACAGATAGAGAAGAGGCGTTATTCAGATTTCTGTGTACATAACTCAGTGTCAGTATGGTTTCAGGCTAATCAGATAGAAACAATGGAAAAGAACAATCGGACAGTTTAGGCAAATGTGCACACATTTTCCTAAGTATGTTTTTAACTAGGACTTGGGGAAATATATATATATTATATATATAAAATTTATTTCACCTCTTTCATGGCAGTCATCTGAAAGGGAAAAAAAATTGCCACTTGACCCAATCTATGTAAAAATCTGAACTGTCAATTAAAAGTGCTAACCAAATTTCCAGTTGGTCGGGCCATTCTAAGCCCCACAGATGTTCGTGCAACCTGCATGCACCCCATTACAGGGACTGTGGTGCGCAGAGAACACATGGAACTCAAACATGTGCACATGCATGCATACACCACGCACGCAGGGGTTCTGGATTGCGCCTCGGGTGTCTTGGAACCTGAAAAGAGTTCTAACACAGACTGCTGCAGTGCCTCTGCTGCACATAATGAAAACTGCAGCACACTGGAAACTGACCGTTCTTGTCAGTTCACAGCCTTATTCAGGACCCTGTGGGTAACTGTGAAACTGACAAGAATCAGGTTAATTTCACTCTGCCCTGACTTGACAATGTGTTATCAGGAAGGAAAGCTGGGGGCCACTTGAAGAGATACACCCCCACTGCAGGAAGAAGATAAAGGCTAGGACTGACCTCCCTTCTATTATATACCAGTCAATAAACTCTCGAGTAAGAAGGGGAATAGGGGAATTGTACTTTCTTCTAAGAACTAGGGATTTGTAATGGGAAATCAGTAGCAGCCAGAAGGTAACTTGAAAGTTGGAGCATCAAGGCTCACCAGGATTCCAGTACCCTGTTGTTCTTCAGTGGGCTTTTTGAGAAGCAGGGGAAGAGGCTTCTTATTTGTCTGGTAAGTGGCAACAGATTATCCCTACTCTCAATATCTTGGATATGTTTGTGGAAGGTACCATCCTCTGGCTGCTGGGCGTCTGGTATTTCCAAACCATGTGTGTGAGCTTCAGAAAGAAGAGACTGATCAGATAAGGTGGAAAATAGATTTTTTTTTAAATAATAATAAAAAAAATAATCAGAAAACTAAGAGAAACAAAGTGAAAAAGGTATATGGGAGAAAGTAGAAGATTCAGTATATGGAATGGGAAAGACAAAAGACAGACAATTCTAGAAAACAAAATGTGAAAAAAAGAAGCTAGAAAAGGAAAGATCTAATGGTACCTGAGAGAGTATATAAAATTATTTGAAAAGCACTCCTGGCCAACAGCTAGTCAAATACTATTCAGTAAAATAATAGTATTAATGGTATGTGCTAGATTTATTCAATGAATATTCCATCTTCCATTTGACCAGCCTTAATCGTAAATTACACATGAAAAAGTTATCAATTAAAATATAGTTGTCTGAAAATACATTATAGGTATGCAACAAATAGTATACAAGGCTTGATTCTTTTCTTTCTTTTGAGAGTGATAGCCAGACAGCTGTTTCTGTCATTTTAAAGCTTGATAGTAGGCTACGTGCTCATGTCAGTAGATGTTGAGAAAATTTTTCAAGCCCTGGTGTGAAAAATGGGAATGGAAATATACCTGTCATTAATATTTTAAGCAAAGTAATATGTAAATATTACATGGATAATTTTAGTGTGTTCTGGTATCAATTAGCATCCAGGTATATATACCCTCTCACAATGAAAATATTCCCTAGGACACCCATAATTATACAAGTCACTATGTACCATTCATAAATAATATCATTCATGCAGCTGTGTATACACCTATACAGGCGCCAATATTGTGGTGATAAAGGCAGTATAAGAACGTGAACATAAATTATCCAGAGAGATGAATTCAGGACTGAGAAACTACCAATAGTTTGTTGGCTGGTGGTTATTTTCTTTTTAAACATTTTTAAATGGGGTTGTCATCTAAGTGTTTTTTCTCCATTTTTCCTGGACTGCAGAAGAATATAGTTCTTTCCTCTGCCTCTCTGACAGATAAAGATAAATCACGTTAAACACTGATAATAAGACTACTTTTGGGCAGGAGTATAGTTTCGCCCTATGCATAGCTGACATTGTGTTTCAAATTTGCAGTCAAAAAGTTTATTTATTTATAATTAAATATAATTTAGCATTATAATATTTAATTATAATATAAACTATAAAATAATAAATGCCAATGAGCAAGAGCCAGCGTGGTGTAGTGGCTAAGTATGCAGTATCTGGACCGGGAAGTAGGGGGAGGCCCTGGATCAAGTCTCACCTTAGCCAGAAACTCAATGGGTGACCTTGGGCCAGTCACAATATCCTCTCAGCCTAACCTACTTCACAGGGTTGTTGTGAGGATTAAAAATTGTGTTAAATTGTTCTATGTAATTTAAGTGCGATGGCAGGGGGCTGCTATATAAAAATTATTAGTATTAATTATTATTTAAATGTATAAAACTGACCCTACCCACAAAAGCAGGGTTATAAAAATCAAGTAATAGACATTAAAAAAATAGGGGACATTTAACATTCATGCACCCCAATCCCTAATCCATCACGGGACTGCTAAAAGCTGCTTAAACAAAGACAGTTTACATTGCTTCTGGAACACAAACAGACTTGAGCTTTGGTGAAACTCAGGGGAAAAGAATTCCCCCTAGGAGCAAGCCACTAGCTTCTGCCCACACCCTCACCACCCATGCTTGGTGTGTCAAGGGTATAAACAGAAGGCTGCTCCTGACTGATGGGGGAGAGAGCAATGGGACATAAGGTAGAGGTGGTCCTTAAAGTGAAATAGACAGCTATGTTGACTACACAGCACAGTTCTTCAGTTCACCACCTGCTGATGCATCTCTGTCCCCCACATCCCTGGTCATCAGTGGGGCAAAGTAACTGCTCTGCTCTTCAAAATGTCAAATTCTCATAGGAAAAGGGTGCAATTCTCAGCCAGTGAGCAAAAGATGTGATAATTAAACATCTTGGCTGATAAGTCATCCTGAAAGAGATGTGTGTATTAGGAGAAATTTTCTTAATGAAGTACAATAAGAGTTATCTGCAAGAGACTGCTATAAACATGCACGTCACCCTCCAACTTCATGATATTTTTCTAAACTCTAGTTCAAACTGTAATAAAATGAGCTGCAGTTAATTTAAGCTACTCCTTCCACCAGCAAAATGGAGTCCTACCTTTATGGAGTCTCTGTCTGAATGCAGAATCGCAGTGAACACAAGCAGGGAGGAAAGAGGATGTCAGAGGGTGGGAAGAAGAGAAAGAAAAGTACTTGTTAGTTTACATAAAATTATACATTTATCATACTTTAAACAGAGAAAGAAAAAAATCCCGATCTCTGTTAAATAATAAATTGCACAGATGTTAACTTTTCTGTACAGTTAATTATTAATATTGTACAACCAGATTTATAAGCCTGAAGTCTACCATTTGAACACATTGTCTGACTGACTACAATTAGGTAATAAATACCATGGCAATTATCCAGGAGTTTTTTGTGCAAACTGTTTTCCCTTGGAACAGTCGCAAGCCAACACGTAGAAAACGAGGCCTTGCCGTACCACACCTAGAACAGCCTATAAATCAATCCTACCTCTTTGGTGATCGTTTTCATGATGCTTCTTTTCATCTTTAATGGGCAGGTGTGACTGTCCCCCAAGGGCGCTGGACAGAGCTAAAAGGCCAGCGCTACTGCCGATTGGTGGGATGGCTGGAGGCTGCAGACCTGAAGGGTGGGGTGTGAGAGGCACGGGGAGTCCATGTCCATGTGATAAGTGCTGGGCCTGGAGTTGCTGCTGCTGCGAGAAATTAAACATAGATATTGAATCTGCTTTGAGAAGGAGGATGCTTAACTAGCATATAAGATATCTATTCTAGGATATATCTATATCTATATATCTATCTATTTATATATATCCTTGAGCGTAATACAATCCTTATCAAACCTTTATTTATGATTTGAGGTCCGAATTAAGCAAAAAGTAACCAGAAATAAAGTATAAGAGATTTGCCAGTTAAAGTCAATTACTCTCATGAAGCTCATGGATTTGGTTGTTTATAAGGAAAGTCGCACACATACATGTCTAATCAAAACATGTGAGTAACTATAAAAGCAGTTATAGTGTAAGAAAAGAAAAAGCAGCTGAAAATTGAGAAAATTAGTGTTAAACAGTTCTCCCAGCGCTACTGCACAGAATGCAGTGAGAGTTAATTTGAAAGAGAAAACCTGAATTAACAATCCAGAAAAGGAAACTGGTTGCAGCCACCGTTTTAAGCCCTTTAAGTGTCCTCAGCGGTACTTGAGCAAATTACTAAAGAAAATCTAATGTAGCAAGGCTTGGGTCCTCCTGTAGGCTTGCTCAATAATGCTGAAATAATTGGGCACTCTGTGCACGTTTAGTGATGCTCGAATGAAAAGCTAGAGGCCTGCCCTTGTACTCTTCTCTAGCTGCTGACTCTGTGTTGTGACAGGTTTATTTGAGTGGGACTGTGATGCATGCACCAGTAACTGCGCTGACAAGAGTTTAAAGTCATTTTTACCAGTACACTGGCAACACATAGAGAAAGCCCTTGAGAGGTTAGAATTGGAGTGCTTGACCTCAGCCAAGGCTGCATCAAGCTCTGTGCTATACTAACCATTGTGGGATAAATGGTTTGTTGTTGCTATTGAATGAAAAGGAAAAAAAAACACATAAAAGAAAAAAATGTTATGTTAAATATATCCCAACAGGGAACTCTTGAGCTCAAGACTTGTCTTTCCTGTAAAAGTCTACCTTTTTTTTTTTTGTTCAGATGGTGCTCAGATTAGCTCTGAAATTTGCTTGTCCTTTTTAAGCAGCCACTAGCCAGAAATATCTAGAAGCAAATCAAATCAAGCCCTTTCTCACGGCTCTTTTCCCCTGTCATGTCTGCATAAAATAGACTGTAAGATGCAAAAAAAAAAAAAACTGCTTTGTGTATTAGAGCCGGAACAATATACAAGGCAAATACTATATTGAATTGGCCTGCTTAGATTCAAAACCAACAAAACAGATATTCGTTCTGGCTTTACTGAATATCTGCTCGAGATATTTCAGTTTGGTCATTTCAGCACTATTGTAATAATCAAAACAAAGTAACTAAAATGCTGAAATGACTAAAATTACCCAAACCCAAATATCGCATTTTGCTGCCATTTCTATCGCAGAGTCAAAGTTTGGGACATGGAAGCTCAGTCTCGTCCTGTTTGTTTGGATCAGTTTCAAATCGGTATCGCCCTTCAATGTGGATGATGTGCCTGGGGTGATGCGGGCGATAAGTTGTGAATTAGATCCTTCCTTGCCCATCTTAGCTAGTGAAAGCCAGCTAAGAGACATTGGGGTCATTGCTCACAGGGGTTTTCAACGTCTCCCTTCAGAGGGAGAGAGGGTATTGTGCCGAACACCCTTAAAAATACGATTGTGCAGTCCTTGTTTAAAAACCATCTTTGGACACCGACTACCCTGCCAGCTATTGGCCCGTGTCTAACCTTCCCTTTTTAGCGATGGTTATTGAACGGGTAGTTGCACAACAGCTCCAGGCTCATTTCGACGCTGTCCGATTCCTGGACCCTTTTCAGTCAAGCTTTCATTCTAGATATGGTACAGAGACTGCACTTGTGGCCTTGGTTGATGACCTGTGCCTGGTGATTGACAAGGGGAATTGTAACTCTATTGATCTTGTTAGATCTTTCAGTGGCCTTTGAAACGGTTGATTGTGTGTTGTTGTTGTTGACATGACTGCTGGACCTGGTGGGGGCGCGTGGGACGGCTCTTCAGCAGTTTTGTTCATTCCTGCCAGGGAGGTCTCAGCGGGTGGTGAGGGAGGATTACTTGTTGTCCCCATGGCCTCCCCTGTGGGCTCCTACAGGGTGCCATCTCGTCTCCCCTCTTATTCAATGTGTATATGTGGCCACTAGGCAAAGTCATTGCAAGGTTTGGTGTGAAGTGTCATCAATATGCAGATGACGCTCAGTTGTACCTCTTGTTTTCATCTGACCCAGGTCCTGCAGTCTTGGTGCTTATCCATTGCCTGACTACAGTTGGGGACTGGATACAGGTGAGATGATTAAAGCTTAATCCTGACAAGACTGAGATGCTGTGGCAGTGGGCAGGAGTGCTATTCACCAACACATTCTGGTCAAGGAGGCTGTTGCCTTTTCCTTCCGATTGCCACTATCATCTCTTGCCACCACCATCCCTGTTTTCATCACCTCGAGCCTCGACTATTGCAATGTGCTCTACGTGGGGCTGCCCTTGATGACTGTTCATCAAGTTGTTGCTGGTACAGAATGCGGTGGCCAACTCCTTTTGGGGACAGGTCGCCAGGAGCACATTACACCAGTGCTCCGGAGTCTGCATTGGTTACCTATGGCTTTCTGGGCACAATTCAAGGTGTTAGTTTTGACCTTTAAATCTCTAAACCACCTGAGACCCACATTACTAACACCACTACGAATTATCATTTCTATAGTGCTACTAGTCGTACGCAGCGCTGTCGCTATCTGAAGGATCACCTGTCCTACCATGCTCCATTGCGGCCCCTGTGATTAGCTTGAAACATACTCCTGCAGGTTCCATCTGTTCCTCTGGTCTGTGGGACGGAGGTGCGCAAGGGGGCAACTGCAGTTGCTGCTCCAGTATTATGAAACTCCCTTCCCCCAGAGGTTTGCTCGAGTCAGCGTCTGAGCATCTTCCAGAGGTAGTGCAAAATGTTTTTGTTTGATAAGGCATTTAGCAGGTGGGGATAGGGATTGGGGGGGTTTTGGAGTGGGGTTTCTGGGGCGGAGAATGGGGCTTTTTTTTTTTTAGTGGAGTTTTTAAATTCATTGTAAACTACCCCGAGTCATCATGACAAGGGTGGGATATAAGTTAATGCAAACAAACAAACACTGACAAAAAGCAAAGAGTGCAAACCAAAATAACCAAATATCGCAATTCATTTTGGTTACATCTATCATTTGGGTATTGGGGGGAGGGAGGGGTGCTATCTGAAAATGCAAATATCTATAAATACAATACCTACTATTCATTGCATCGAAGTGCTCCCTTTAAAATCCTAATATTGTGGGGAGAATTGGGCTTATTAAAATCTATTTGAAAATTTGCAATCCAATCCATCCCTTCTCTATTAGTTTAATAAAGGTGAGTTCCCCCTCATTCCCTTGCTCAAAACCTTACCCAGGAGTGGTTTTAGTGCACCATATTTGTAACCAGTATGCAGAACAATTCTAAAGAGATATGGAAATCATAACTTTGATTATACCAGAGGTTCCCAAACTGTGAGTAAGAGCCCAACACGGGGTTACACCACCTGCAGATGGAGTTACAATCCCAATTCAGATTCGATACAAACTGCATATCTTCATTGCTGTCTGGGGGCATGGGATTATATTTTAGCCTTAAAATTGGGGCATGGGCAAAATGTCTGTGAACCACTGGTTCATACCAAATGAATTTTGAGCCAAAGACACCTTTCCAAATTTTCAGCGCTATCTCAATAACCAAAACAGTTCATCCCACACCCCCTATTTTCATCAATAAACCCATCAGCCAAAGAATAGGATTACTTGAAACAAGCAACCCTAACCCATGAGCCCATCTTGGTAGGTTTCACTGCTTGTAGAATATCATGCATGTTTGTTTCAGTCATCTGATGCCTCATTGCTCAGAAGAGAAAATTAACCACAGCAAAATGAAAACAAGTCAACTGTGGGTGATTTCAGACGTGACGGGGTGGCATTCGCCCCGTCATGGAATCACCCTATTGATTCCCCACCGGGATCAATACCGGCACGTCAACAGATGTGCCGGCTGATCCCAGCGGGAAATGTGGGGAGGTGGCGGGGCTGCGCGGTGCTACGTATGGCTGCACAGTCCTGCCCCCCCATGCTCCCCCAACAGCCTGCCTGCCCGCCCACCCCCCGGGAGATTGACTACGGCCCGGAATCGGCAGCGAGCACAGCCGCCGATTCTGGGCCGTGGTCAGGGAACAGACGTGACATTGACACGCTCAACCACGGTGAATTCCACCGTGGTTGAGCGTGTTAACGTCACGTCTGTTGGGGGGGAAAAGTGATTCCCGCTGGGTGTTCACCCCCGGCGGGAATCACTTTGACCACGCTTTCGGAGATGGTCCCCGGACCATCCTCGAAAGCGTGGTTATTTTGATTCCCGCCAGTGGTTCACTGTGGTGAACATCTGGCGGGATTCAAACAGACGTTACAGGACCATTTGCCCCCACTACCGATTGACTGTGGTTGAGCGTGGTTTCGTAACGTCTGAAAATACCCTGTGTGTTGTTTAACCTCAGGGAGCAAATTGGGTCACTTAGTCTCCAAAAATCTTGTTGCAAACACTTTGTGCTCCAGAATCTAAATTTTTAGGTACTAAAAATATCCCAGGCCCTGTTTTAATATTTAATATTGTATATGTTTTAAATGGTTTTATATATTATATTGTTTTTATTGTTGGAAGTCGCCCCGAGCTGTTTTCAGGAGGGGTGGGGTATACATTGAACAAATAAATAAATAAATAAGTAAATAAATAAAATAAAAAAACAACAAACCCCACAACAACCTAATCTTTACTGTAGAAAACCAAATGTAACAAAATGTGTGATCTGCCTGAGCCTGCAGAAAAACCTCCAAAAAGAAATGAAACGCATGCAAATTCTGCAGGAGAAGGATGATAATTTAAATGGTAACATCGTTAACTATTATCAAGACACAAGAAATGAGCCAGTTGTATTACAAAGTGGCATACCTTGTATGTGGTGTCTCAAGTAGGTGGAGCTTAGTTTGTGGGTATAGCTACCACAATTCCTTCCTTTCCAATTCCAAAATAAAATCCCTGCTATGCTACTGTGTACAAAGAGAATATCTGCATTCACCAATAATGCAGAAGTGCAAGGCTCTGTACAGCAAAGAACACTTGCATCTTTAAATACCACAGGAAGCCTAATCAATGACACCCAACAGCTGAAGTGGTCTCCATTAAGGTGACCACCTATCCTTACTTATAAGCCTCTTGAAATTGCATATTTTCATCTTTCAGGATATTTTTAAATACCTGGAAAGTTGTTTGTTTGTTTAAAGCAAGCAAAAAGCAACAAGTAAGATGTTTTCAAGCTCAGAAATAGTGTCTGGATTGGGGGGAGGGGAGAGAGGGGGAGGTCTGTGTCCTAAACAGAAGCTGATGAGACCCAACTGGTCTCAATGGGCTGGTGTACTGTCTGCCCAAAATATTTGGACTTTCGAGTTGGGCTCCCCAACAAGGGACAGATGAGCCTCTTGTGGAACATCAAAACACATCAGTGAGTGTCAAATTCTAGTCATATTTGGCATGGACAAAATTGCAGCTGCATCAGACCCTGGCTTGGCATGGGCTTAAGCCAAATTTCCATTCCAGTTCAACCAAGATCCTTGGGGAGTGATGGGGTGGGGAAGGGAGACAAATACCATTTCTCTGCTAGAAAAGATGTTTGTTACTCATTTTTGAACGGCCTTTGCACCTCAGCAGAAACCTTTGGGAACTTATTTGGCAAGTTCATAGTTCTAGAGGAGATGTTCACTGGACTGACAAAAACTGGATTTGATTTGGCCAACAGTAATAGTTTAAATACTTTGGGCATGACCCTCATATGATAAGTGATTAATGGTAAACTCTCCTAGTTCTCCATTGGTGGCATGCATGTGTTTGTGTATATAAACTGCTGAAGGGAAACAGACAATGGCTCAGGATCCAACTGGTTGTCCACATAAAGATGGAGCAGTGTAGAACATGGTTTGGAGTTTGCTTATACAAAGAGGCAAGACTCCAAGGAGTCCTGCCATCTAGAGATGGGTTGGTGGGCAAAAATGAAACCTGGGTCAACAGGTATAAATAATTTGCATAAAATCAAAATATTGAATAGTTGCACGCTCCCCAAGTATCATCAATATAGTGCATTAAACAAGGCATGAGCCTTATGGGGGGAAATGGTACAATGACATATATAAAGACTATCAAAAGTTATAGGCAGAAAGTAGGGGTGGTCTTTCAGATGCAAATTTGTATTGGTTTATTTTCATTTGTTTCCACAAAGTTATTGGATTTAAATGCAGTTTTGTATTAAAGATCCATATTTAAATCAATTAAAAATAAAAGAGAATTAAAACATTACAGCACATGTGCATGCCACCTTTTCCAAAATGGCAGCAGTAGCGTTACCACCATTTTGGAAAAGGACAGCCGGTTTGTGCATGTGCAAAAATGGCCACTGCACATGTGTAGACTGGCTGCCCTTTTCCAAAATGGCAGTAACACTGCCAATTCCATTTTGGAAAAGGGTGTGCATCCACAGAATGGTCCAGCGGCCATTTTGCATTTGCAGTCATTTTAGAAAAATATAGTAAAAACAATTCAAAATTACTGCACACGAGCAAAATGGTCCCCAGACTATTCTGCACATGTGCACCATTTTCCAAAATGGCAGCAATGCTACTACCATCATTTTGGAAAAGGGTGCACATGCACAGAACAGTTTGTTGGCCATTTTGCACATGCACATAATTATTTTAGAACTGAAACAGGCTTGTTGTAGTGCTGTTTCAGTTCGCTAAGTATTAATCCATAATGGCCTTCTGTGCGGTTATGAATTTAATCTGAATTCCACCCCCCAGTAGAAAGGAACAGCACGGGACCTATGTCCATCCTTAACTGTCATTGCCTGACTTATTTAAAAAGGTATAATTACGCCCCTGCAAAAATATCTAAAATGGCCCCAGTTCTCAACCACAGTCAAGTGGACAAAGGCTGTAAGAGAACTCAGCTGTGGCTGACTTGTCCACAACACCTCAGTCTTGGTAGCCAGTAGAGCAGCAATGCCTTACTGTGACTTCAAGTCATTCATGTAAGCGCTGTATGTCACCAGAAGATACAAGTTAAGAGAAGCTGATTGCTACTGTGTCTATCATACCCCAAGGTTACCCAATCCAACTGCTACTCCAAGGGAGTTTTTCCAGTCAGTTCAAGTTCACTTTGCGCAATGTAAGTGACACAAGGTGAATTTAATCGACCAGATAATCTGGCTCAATGTTGTTAATTTCATGACTGAAATACTGATTCACCACTAACCAAAAACTGAAAACCTTTTCACCTTTGTGTACACTGTATTCATGCTCAATGTAAAATTCAATCTCATTGACAAGGAGTCCAACCAGTATCCACATGCCTAAATGATGAACACAGAATAAGATTTGAGATATCCAGGATAAAGATTTGAGATATCCAGGATAAAGCCCACAACAATTCTTTTATGCTGCAAAATGCATGAGGCAGTTTGGGGTGCTACAAAAGATTATAATAGTAGTAAAGTAACTTTAGTAATTTGTGTAAATTAACTTTTTGTATTAATTATAGCAGAGACATACACCTGATAGGAAATTACTGTCTAGATTTGCAACATTATCAAGTTTATGCCAAAACTGCAAGGGTGAAGATAAACAAAACCTAAAAAGTAAGGGTTATTTTTATAAACTATAGGTTTGTTTAAACCATCTGTGTGTTTGAACCTATGCTAACAAACTTCTGAAACTTTGATATTAAATGAAAGAGATTATATACACACATACATATACATATATATATATACACACACATACCTACATACATGTATATATATACACATGCATACACACACACACACACACACACACACACACACANCACCTCTCCTGCATCAGTGGGTGATACCAATTGAAACTGATCCAAAATATGTATGCTAATGACAAAAAAAAATAAAAAAATCCATTAATTTCAATGGTAAAAACAAATTCAGATCTGGCATATCTGCCATCTGGAACGTCATCTAGGGTTAAATTTGTGGGGCCCTTCTTGCTAAAATTTTCTGCTCTGACATTGTCCCCACAAGTTCATATCACCAACATTCAATCATTTTTGTTGGCATCATGTGCCATTTTCTAGTGGCAGGAAGCTGGGGAAGGATGGCTCCTATGGTTTGGGGATTCAGAAAATCCACCATCAGTTTCCATCTCTGTTATGGTCAAGCTATTTAATCTCTCTTGCCTCTATTTTCCTAATTGAAAAGTGCCCAAATACCTGTATAGGTTAATATTTACCAAAACGACAAACATTTAAGAGATGGTGTCAACAAAAGCACCACACCCAATGACGGCAAATAACTTTCACTTTGCACAACAAGACCCGTTTTATTCCTTTATTCTACTTATTAATAGTCAAACATTTTTCTACTTCATAACAAGCTTCATCAAAGAATTTAGATCCAATCCAAAAAAGCACCTTAAACCTACGCTCAACTTTAAGGACATAAATTATCCTGCTGAAGTCCAATAGATTACTTGTATGATTAACTTAAACATATATGTAAGTGTTTTTCTGGCCATGATCATTCTTTAAGCCAACAGCCAATAAAACATAGCCAAAAAGTCCAGATCAAACATGCGTACAGGTTTCTTCCAAATTTTAGAACACTCATTTTACAGAAATTATTACTCTCCGAGTATAATTTGAGCTTACTCAGCAGGTAAAACCACCCCTCTCCCCTCCTCCACCCCCACCCTCCAACAGTACAAAGCACACTACAAATATGTTTCCTTTTAGTACCTGCCTTATGCTATTTCTCCCCTTCCTATTTTGTGCGTGTATGCGTACGTTACCTCCACACATTCATAAACGTATTATGAATATTATGTATGTACGTATGCACAAGCACACCCAGGTAGTCAGAGAGAATCAATCAGAAGCTCGCTCTCTCCTTTGTGGTCAGATGTCGATGTCGCTCTCCTCTTGAAGTCAAATGGACTGCTCCTATACTCTAAATTTAAAAGTGTACGTATGTAAATCAGGTAAAACGTAAGGAACACTTTGCAACAGCACCACCTCCTCAAAATATTGCCCATTTGGGCAGGTATTATAAACACTTTCCGTCTGAAGTATCAATATTTATTTATTTTTAAAAATTATACCCCGCCCCTCCTGCCAGGCAGCCCGGGGCAGCTAACAAATCAATCAATAAAATACAATAAAAATACAATAATATATATAATACATTCAATAAAAACAATAAAAATGGCGAGAAAGAAACCCATAACCCCCACTATCCCTGTCTCTTATACACATCTAGATGTGTATAAGAGACAGTACACACACACACACACACACACACACACACACAGTAAAAAATATCTCAAGGCCCAACTTAGCTCTCCTCCCCACATACCTACAAAATATCATGTTTAAATTAAAATGTGATAAACCCACTAACAAATTAGCTTCTAATGTTCTCTTGTTATAGTCAGCACATTCAAACGCCTATTTTCCTGGAACAGATTCAAGTTTCTACTGGATATTTTCCAAGCAGCTCTGTGTCAGAATAATCTACCACTTTCCCCCATATAGACTCTGAAAGCTCACTGCCATTATGCAAACAGCCCTAACATCCTCCTTTAACCTGGAGACATTTCTAATGTTAACAGACAAATTAATTTTCCAAAGACTTTATATCTGTATCCCCACCCCCAGACACTATAAGTGCCTTCAGTGCTGTCAGAAAAAGAGACAATGTCCCATTAAAATATTCTCATTAACACCACATACAAAACAGCTACAAGGAAAGTGGATGAAGCAAAAGAGAAAGAGGCAAAACCAGGGCGGTAGAAGGGAGATGAGAATGGCAATGGCTGGTTCAAAGACCAGCAAAATAAAACAATTAGGTATAAGAAATAGGTGTATTTTGAAACCCATAAAGTAGAACATGTTATGGAAGATATTGTCACAGAAGTGTTTGCAATGGCATGCAAAAGATTGTTGCTATCGCCTATCATAATCATCAGGAACTCCACCTCCTCCCCACGATCAGAGGTTTTTCATTCTAAGGTAAAACCCTGGAATACTTTCTCCTAAGTAATTTTCTCGTAAGCTATGAAGTATCCTACTAAGAGTAAGCAACGGTGTGGTGAAATCAGCAGCTATAAAGATTCATAGAATAGCCACACCATTAAGATGATAAATATTGATAAATGTAGGTAAGGAATAGGATTGGTTGGCTGTCATTGAACTAGTGGCCATAAGCTGTGATTAGAAGGTCTGGTTCCTACTTATCCCAATGGATGGAAAGCGATCACATTACAAAACTAGTATGCTTGATAGGAGAGGGGAAGAGAGGCAATCAGATATAGACAAGCACTGGGAGATACATGCATTTTGATTTGATATCTTACCACAGAGAGGAACAAAAGTTCTTTGAATGAATACTGGATCTAGGGAAAGATTGGGAAGAGATGGTAACTGAGAAGCATCAAAGGGGATAAAAGATAGCATAAAAGACAATACCAAGATTCTTATTAACTCACAGCTATCGACATCGGCTGTGATCCACAAACCACTTCCTCTGGAATAGCCCCATTGAAGTTCCTATGGTTTCAATGGGGCTATTAAAATCATGATGTTAGAAACATGAGGTTGGACACACATTGGATTCAATATCCTGCACCAGCCTGCAATTTGCAGTTCTACTTATCAGGGATGCCTTTACAGCACTATTGTCATAGTTGGACCATTACCTTCTAAAAAAGGCCCAGATCCCTGTCCTCTGTTGCCCCCATCAGTGTGGTGGACCAGTTAGGTTGTCTGCCCTGGGAGACTAATGGATCCAACAGGATGCTAGTATTCTCTGGATAATTTACCCACTGACCTTGGCAGTCTCTCTGTTGATGGCCTGGTTGACTTGTAGTATAGCATGCTGACCTGATCCATCAACATGGTGGCAGTCAAGCATCTGTTTTCTCCACTGCGGTAGCACAGGTCCCCCTGGTATATGGAGGACTTGAGGCTCCTAAAGTGGGATGGTAGGCAGTTAGAGAACAATTGGCGCTTGACTCATGTCAAAGCCAATCAACTGTGGCACTGGTTGTTTTTGAAGCACTATTTCATGGCTGGGGCAACAGTAAAGAAAGCTTTCTTCTCTGCTGCCGTAGCTTCTGCAAAGTGCCACCCAGAGGAACTCTCTGGGGGTGAAAACAGACACAATGCTAACTCCACTTTCTTATGCATATTGCAGGGCTGCATAGGGCACCAATATAGCCCTGCAACATGCATATAAATTGTTAAAGAGGAGTTAGTGTTATTGTCTCCACCAAACGTTAGCCATTAGTTGCCTGCTGTGACAAATTTGCCACCACTTTGCAAAGTTGCTTGTATTTGGCACAATTTGGGAACTGCTAATTTGGGTGCAAAGTCAGAGTTTGGGGAGGCTCGGCCTTATCCAGTTTACTTGGATCAGTTTCAATTAATGTCGCTCACCGATGCAGAGGAGGATGTGCTGGGAGTGATGCAGGAGACGAGCTCTGAACTAGATCCATGCCCGTCCTGGCTGGTGAAAGCTAGCAAGGATACACTGCTGGCTGGTGTTGTCAATGCCTTCCTTTGGAAGAGCAGGGTGTTGAGTGCCCTCAAAATCGTGGTCGTCTGGCCCATTCTCAAGAAACCATAATTTGACATTGGCTTTCCTGACTGTTAATTGGACCATCTCTAACCTTCCCTTCCTAGAAAGGTCAGAGGGAACCTTTTTAGGGAAGGTTATTGAAAGTTTGCCACATTGCAGCTTCAGGCACATCTGGATGCTATTTGATTCTTGGACCAATGTAAGCTAGGATTCCGACAGCATTTGTAGCCTTAGTTGGTGATCTATGCTTGGAAATTAAGACGGGTAATCTAACCCCATTGATCTTGTTAGATGTTTTGGTGGCCTTTGATAGAGTCAATCATGGGGTATCACTGACACAGTTGCATGACTTGGCAGTAGTTCGCAGGACTACCCTTGTGGTTGGGGAGGTTTCAGAGGGTGGTGTAGGGCAGTGGCTCATTGCCCCCTCAGGAGCACCCCTGTAGATTCCTCAAGGTTCCGTCTTATCTCCCCTCCATTTCATCATGGATCTGAGGCCTTCAGGTGAGGTCATGCAGAGGTTTGGAGTAAGGTGCCATCGGCATGCTGATGACACCCAGCTCTGCCTCTCTTTTTCATCCAACCCAGGTTCTACATTCTCTGCATTTTCAAAGTGCCTGGCTGCCATTGGGGACTGGACATGGGCAAGCTGACTGAAGCTCAATTCAGACATTAGTGAAGTGATGAGGGCTGTACATATTTGTGATTTGGGGGGCATTGGGCTACCTACATTGATGAGGTCCAGCCTCCTATGGTCACTCAAGTTTGCAGGCTTGGGGAACTCCTGGATCCATTGCTGCACCTAGATTGTGAGGTTGTGGCAGTAGCTAAGAACATGTTTCACCAACTCCACCTGGTGAGAAGGTTGCCACCTTTTTTTATCAGATTCAGACCTGGCCCCAGCCATCCATGCCTTCGTAATTGTGAAGCTAGATTGCTACAATGGGCTCTACATGAGGTTGCCCTTGAGGACTGTTTAGAAGCCTCAGCTGACGCAGAACACAGGGGCACACCTTCTGTCAGGAGCAAGTCACCAGAAGCATATTACATCAGTGGTCCATAGTTTGCACTAGCTACCGATATCTTTCTGGACACAACTCAAAGTGCTGGGTTTAACCTATAAAGTCCTAAATGACCTGGCCCCCAAATATATGAGGGATCACCTCTCCCCTCATGTTTCATCCTTACCTCTGTGGTCAGCCAGATCACCCCTTTTCAAGTAGCATCTACTTGCCCATCAAGTTTATACAACAAGGGCACACAGAGAGGCACACTCGATGGCTGCCCCATCATTATAGAACAAGTCCCATTCCTTGGAGATTTGTCTAAGCCTGAGCTTGCTCAGCTACCAGAGACAATGCAAGACCCTTCTGTCTGACCAGATGTTTGGCCAGCAGGAGTAGGGCTTGGGAAATTGTGGGTTAGGGAATTTTATTTGATTTTATTCTGTGTATTAAAACTCACCCCGAGTCTTACAGGAAGGGTGGGATAAAAATGTGAATAAATAAATAAATGCATTCCGGAGGAAGTAGTTTGGGGATCAGGACCTTTAATTCCAGAAGCCACTTAGTGTTAATGAAGGAAATGGAGAATTGTTTGGAAAACTATGCAAGAAATTGGTGACCTTCACAATAGAAGTGAACTGCTTGCAACACCCAACAAAATAATATTGAAGAAATTGTTAGAAGCATGTATTAGTCAACTGCCGCAAGAATTCAAAGAATGGTCCCAACATAAAAAAATTCCAGGAACACCGAAAGCAATATAAGCCAATAATATATACATGTACGATTCCTTTCTTAAATGGGATATTAAGTACACATGCACCTTTTTTTCTGTTGTGGCATGGATTCACATTATGGAAAAGGATGAGAAATTTTAGCCTGTGTAAATATGCCCTTTAAATTGGGAGGAATGCCTGAAGAAATTGAGAAGGAGATGCTCCCAAAGGCATCTTTAAAGGATAAGAAAGACCTATAGCAGCTTCCTATGTAATCAGCAGAGACTAAATTTGGGATCCTGAGACAGAAAATTATGATCCTCTACTGGACCACAATCATTAGCTTGGAGACATTAACACACAATTTTATCTACTGGTTATATAGAGTTTAGCCAGCAAATGAGCACCAAAAGTCATACTCTAGTTGTGAGGATTGTAGGCACATACATGTATACAGATTTGTAATGTATTCATTTTTCTTATTTTTGCCTCTAATGTTTGCAAAGCAAATCTTCCTCTCTATGTATATATGTGTCCATTTATAAACAAAGAAAATTGTTTGAAAAAAACTTTGTCTGACCAATGTTCAACTCATTGACTTGAAAAAAAATGTGTTTACATCATATGCATATTTACACGTCTGCACCTATAATCATCTCCCAACACATGACCTCTTGAGATGGAAACTAGTTTTTAGACAGCACACTGGAAATCAAAATCTTTTCAATATATTCTCTATTTCAGGACACTCTCAATTGAGTCCTGATCTTGCACCACACCATACAATGGCACTTTTCCTTACCTATTAATTACAATAAGTAAGTTGTTAGTGTATGACAGATTATATTTATTTATTTTTCTACCCCCATCCTTCCCCTAAGGCTCAGGACAGCATACATCATTATCACCACAGAATACATTAAAATCCCTAAAACAAACAAACGAACAAACCACCCTCACCCCTAAACCCATCCATTTATTTATTCTTCCAGTTTTTACTCGGCCCTCCCCAAATGGCTCAGGGCGGGGTACAAAACAGCATATAAAACAGCACAACCTCCCCCCCCAACCTTTCCCAACCCCACTCCAGCCCATCAGACCCCACCAAAAAAAAAACCCCTCCACCCAACTCCTATCTCCATCCACCAAAAAGTCTTGCATAGCCTTTGGAAGATGCTTAAGCTCGGGTTCAAATGAACCTCCAGGGGAAGGGAGTTCCATAAAACTGAGGCAGCAACCGAGAATGCCCTCCTGCGCACCCCCGCTGTTCAGAGAAGAGTGGCAGATGAAAAACACAAGAGGAAACGCCCAGCCGACCACAGGGACTGCAATGGAACATAATTGGACAGGTCGTAGGGCCCAGACAGTTTGGAGCTTTAAAAGGTTAAAACCAGCGCCTTGAATTGTTCCCAGAAAGCTTTAGGCAGCCAGTGCAGTCTTTGGAGCACTTGTGTAACATGCTCCCTGCAAATTTTCCTCAAAATGAGTCAAGTCACTGTGTTCTGCACCAGCTGCAGCTTCCGGACAGTCATCAAAGGCAGCCCCACGTAGAGCACATTGCAGTAATCTAGCCTCGAGGTGATGAAAGCATGGATGATAGTGGCCAGATCCAAATCAGAAACAAAAGGTCGTAGCCTCCTCATCAGATGAAGTTGGCGAAAAGTGCTCCTGGCCACCGCCATAGCCTGATGATCGAGGTGCAGTGAGGGACCCAGAAACACTCCAAGGCTGCAAACCTGAGTGACCAAAGAGGGATGGACCCCATCAATAACAGGAGTCCCAATCCCCTCCACATCATAAGGCCAACCAAACATCACCACCTCAATCAGCTCCTCATCCAGTCCCCGACCGTAGCCAGGTACTGGGCAAGCACCGAGACTGCAAGGCTTGTTGGGTCAGATGAAGAGAGGTAGAGCTGGGTATCATCATCATATTGATGACACTTAACACCAAACAGCCAAATGGGGGTGGTTGTGGACAATACAATGAAATCCACAGCGCAGTGCGCAGCAGCAGTCAAAAAAGGAAACAGAATGTTAGGAATTATTCGGAAGGGGATAGAGAATAAAACTGAGAATGTCATAATGACTCTATACAAATCAATGGTGCAACCGCACCTCAAATATTTTGTGCGGTTCTGTTCACCCCCATCTCAAAAAAGTCATAGCTGAACTAGAAAAGGTACAGAGAAGGGCAACAAAAATGATCAAGGGCATGGAAGGGCTCTCGTATGAGGAGAGGCTTGGTAGGTTGGGGCTCTTCAGCTTGGAGAAGAAACGACTAAGAGGAGATATGATAGAGGTCTATAAAATCATGAGTGGTGTGGAACTAATAAACAAGAAGCGGTTATTTACCCTCTCAGCTAGTACTAGAACTAGGGGACACTCCATGAAACTCATGGGTGGCAAGTTTAAAACAAAGAAAATATTTTTTCACTCCACATATAATTGGGTTGTGGAATCTACTGTCCGAGGCTGTGGTAAGGGCCAGTACTATAGCTGAGTTTAAGAGAGGTTTGGAAAAGTTTCTGGAAGATACTAGGTCCATTAGTGGCTATTAGTCAGACAGGATCAGGGAACATGACGGGAGCTGGGGAAAACAACAGGGAATGGACACCCCATTGTGACCTGTTAGGTGCTTCCCCCAAGCCACTGTGACTGGCCACTGTCAGAGACAGGATGCTGGGCTAGATGGACCATTGGTCTGAACCAGTATGGCACTTCTTATGTTCTTATCTCGGCCAGCAGTCTCAGGGTGATTTCAGACATTACGTTTGTGGTATTCACCACAGTCAACCTCAGTCAAACACGGGCGGTGGCGAAAGAGCCGTGCACCTCTGTTTGCTCGCACCCAGATGTTCACCACAGTCAAACGCGGGCTGGGGTGAACCTAACCATGCTTAGTGAGGTCAGGATGTGAGGAGGTTCGGAAGTGTGGTGAACGTTCACCATGGCAGGGGTGAAGGAAACGTAACGTCTGAAGGGAAAACCCGGCCGCGGTGGAAGGAAATGACCACAGGCAGTGGTGACGGCACGCAGCACCTGCCAGGCAACCAACAACAAGCGGCACACGGAGGGAGAGTTAAAGGGCAGGCAGCAGTAGAGGAATGTGGCAGAGCAGTCGATGGAGGGGAGGGTGGAGGAAACAGAACAAAGGATAGAGCGAGAGGGCGAGGAGGAGGTGCAGCAGCAGCCAATCAGACTGGGAGATAAGGCTGTTTGTTTACAAACAGCTCCTCCCCATGTGCAGATCAGAAGGTTGTTGCCTTGTAATAAAGGTTCTTCAACATTCTCACGACTGGGAGAACATTCTCATGGCTGGGTTGTGCATGCTCGCCCCGTTCAAATAATAGCCACATGATGGTCTCGAGCTCCTCTAGTACATAAAAAGTGCTCTCCCCCTCAGAATGACAGTTCCTTCCAACCCTTTCTAGAAACAGAAGGAAAAAATTCTATGCGAGGCTGGAAGGGGGGGTATATGTAAGACTGTTCGGAGCCATCACAAAGAACCTTATTTACAAGGTAGCAACCTTCTGTTCTTCTTCGAGTGGCTCCTCACATGCTAGTTTTACTAAATACGAACGTGCTTAGGTATTGTTAATAGCATGCAGCTATTTTGATGTGGCCCAGAGGTTTTGTATGTTTGAAATATGTGAACGGGAACATGGCCGGCCGCGGCTTTTGCTGTGGGCTGTGGCAATGGCCCCGCTATGTACACCTGCTGCCGTTGCCGCCCCCTCCCCCGATGGGAGCCCCTGCAGCCAGGCGTCGGGCGCTCCGGGCCCATCTGACAGCCGGCTGTCTCCTCAGCACCTTCCTTCTGCCTGTGGCCTGGGTGCTCGCACCAACGCCTGCTGCCTCTTTGGAATGGCTGGACCCCCTGTGGCCCAGCTCTGCCCGCCTGCCTGTCACCCTCTCGCCTGGGACCTGCTGCCCCGCAAGCTCCCGAGCTGTCTATCACTGCGCTGGGCCGGTGTTGCTTGTGTCCTCAATAAACACCCTTTGTGCTTCACTGTGCTTTGTGTTGCCTCCTGTGTCCTTGGGCTACTGGGTCCCCCTTCCCCTTAGCCGCTGGGCTCCTGCCCCCTCCTGGTGGGCTGGCCGTGCTGGCCCCTCGCCCCCCCCCCCACTCCCGTGCGCCCGACCGGCCGGGGAGTTCCCTGTCCCCCCCTGGTGTGTGCCTCCCTCTGCCCCCATGCTCCGCTCCCCTTTGTTGTGTGTGTGTGCTGCTTCATGTGTGTGTGCACACGCTTCTCGTTTTGAAGTGCGCGCACCTTCTGTGCGGCCGGTTTGCGAGCGATGGTCGTACTGCTGCTCCCTCCACCCCCTCCCTTCGTGTTTCCCTTCCCTGGGCGGGGACGTCCGCTGTCTTTGGCTTCGTTTGCCCTCAGGCAGCCCTGTTGCGTCTGTGTAACCCCAGTGCCTTGTGGGGCTCCCACCGCAGTTCTTGGCACCGCATCACGTCTGTTGGGTTCCCCCAGCCCGGAATCACTCCGGTTGGCCCCGGGAGGTGGTGCCGCCCCTGTCACGTCTGTTGGGGCCGTGCAGCTCACCACAGCCCGCGGTGAAGCAACTGACACCGGGGTGGGATTCACTATGGTGAATCTCACCGCGTCACATCTGAAATCACCCTCAGATACACACCGAACAAGAGGAGAGACAGAAAAGAACCTTGCAGGACTCCACAGGCGACATCATGAGGGGATGGTGAGAAATCACCCAACACCACCCGCTAAGACCTCCCCAATAGGAAAGAATAGAACCACTCAAGAGCAGCCCCACGCACCCCTGCTAAGTTCCGCAGTCATGTCAACACCGCCTTGTGAATCAGTATCAAAGACCACTGAAAGATCTAGCAAAATCAAATTTCCTTAATCCATCTGCAGGCACAGATCATCAACCAAGGCCACAAGCGCAGTCTCTGTGCCATACCCAGGATGAAAACCCAACTGAAACTGGTCCAGGAATCCAGTAGCATCAAGATTGAGCCTGGAGCTTTTGGGCAACCACCCATTCAACAACCTTCCCTTAAAAAAGGAAGGCTAGAGACAGGCTGATAGATTGTTTCTTAAGCAAGGCCTGGATAACCCTAGTTTAAAGGGCGTCCAGCACCCTACTCTCTTGAAGGGGGGGGGGGGGAGGCGTTGAAACCCAAGCCCAGCAATGGCCCCAGTGTTTCCCAGCTTGCTTTCACAAACCAGGACAGGCAAGGATCTAATTCATAACTGGTTGCCCTCATCACCCCAAGCACCTCTCCTGCATCAGTGGGTGATACCAATTGAAACTGATCCAAAATATGTATGCTAATGACAAAAAAAAATAAAAAAATCCATTAATTTCAATGGTAAAAACAAATTCAGATCTGGCATATCTGCCATCTGGAACGTCATCTAGGGTTAAATTTGTGGGGCCCTTCTTGCTAAAATTTTCTGCTCTGACATTGTCCCCACAAGTTCATATCACCAACATTCAATCATTTTTGTTGGCATCATGTGCCATTTTCTAGTGGCAGGAAGCTGGGGAAGGATGGCTCCTATGGTTTGGGGATTCAGAAAATCCACCATCAGTTTCCATCTCTGTTATGGTCAAGCTATTTAATCTCTCTTGCCTCTATTTTCCTAATTGAAAAGTGCCCAAATACCTGTATAGGTTAATATTTACCAAAACGACAAACATTTAAGAGATGGTGTCAACAAAAGCACCACACCCAATGACGGCAAATAACTTTCACTTTGCACAACAAGACCCGTTTTATTCCTTTATTCTACTTATTAATAGTCAAACATTTTTCTACTTCATAACAAGCTTCATCAAAGAATTTAGATCCAATCCAAAAAAGCACCTTAAACCTACGCTCAACTTTAAGGACATAAATTATCCTGCTGAAGTCCAATAGATTACTTGTATGATTAACTTAAACATATATGTAAGTGTTTTTCTGGCCATGATCATTCTTTAAGCCAACAGCCAATAAAACATAGCCAAAAAGTCCAGATCAAACATGCGTACAGGTTTCTTCCAAATTTTAGAACACTCATTTTACAGAAATTATTACTCTCCGAGTATAATTTGAGCTTACTCAGCAGGTAAAACCACCCCTCTCCCCTCCTCCACCCCCACCCTCCAACAGTACAAAGCACACTACAAATATGTTTCCTTTTAGTACCTGCCTTATGCTATTTCTCCCCTTCCTATTTTGTGCGTGTATGCGTACGTTACCTCCACACATTCATAAACGTATTATGAATATTATGTATGTACGTATGCACAAGCACACCCAGGTAGTCAGAGAGAATCAATCAGAAGCTCGCTCTCTCCTTTGTGGTCAGATGTCGATGTCGCTCTCCTCTTGAAGTCAAATGGACTGCTCCTATACTCTAAATTTAAAAGTGTACGTATGTAAATCAGGTAAAACGTAAGGAACACTTTGCAACAGCACCACCTCCTCAAAATATTGCCCATTTGGGCAGGTATTATAAACACTTTCCGTCTGAAGTATCAATATTTATTTATTTTTAAAAATTATACCCCGCCCCTCCTGCCAGGCAGCCCGGGGCAGCTAACAAATCAATCAATAAAATACAATAAAAATACAATAATATATATAATACATTCAATAAAAACAATAAAAATGGCGAGAAAGAAACCCATAACCCCCACTATCCCATCCACCCTCACCCTTCTCCCTCGTCCAACGCCTAGCGGAACAGCCAGGTCTTACAATTCCTACAGAAACTCGGGAGGTCTGGGGCCGCATGGGCCCCCACCGGGAGGCAGTTCCACAGGCATGGTGCGGCCACCGCGAACGCCCTGTCCTGTGTGGCCCCCCGGGAAACCCAGGGGACCTCCAACAGGGCACCCCTAGATGACCGCGGGGGCTGGTCCAGAACCCGGGGAGTGAGACGATCTCGCAAATAGGCAGGGCCCAGTCCGTGTAAGGCTTTATAGGTCAAAACCAAGGTCCCTGAATATAGGCAGGGACTTGTGTTCACTGCGTTTTCCTGATGCTGCCAGTAGGGAAACCACAGTGAAAACAAATCCCCGAATATAGGTCACCAATAAGGCAACTCTCTGTGCTTCGTGGACAAAGGGACTGAAGATGTGCAACAAATCCTTGGATAAGTTTATTTATGTCTTTAGATTTATAGCCTGCCCCTATGTCTAGACAGATTTATCAGCAATGACGGACTACAGACCAGACAGGTAACTTTCCTGACCCTCATTCCACTCCTGACACACCTTCTTACTGTACGCTGACTTTAAAAAAAAAAAAAGAAGAAAAAAAAAAAGATTGCAGCCTGTCATCAGTAATGCCAAGCAAACTGTCCACACATCTTCCCACACCTGTCAAGGGTAAGCCTAACCCAAAGAGATATGGTGGGCATGATTTACGCATTTGGAAGACATTCAGATGCATGGAGTCAGAATGCATACCTTCCCTCATGATGAAATCTGGTACAGGGCCACACTGAACATGTCATATTCACTCAATTGAGTCTAATGAGCAAGACATTCTGGCATCAACACATCAACAAGTGGGATGAAATAAGTGATCTACACTTTGTAAGTCAGACTGCAGCATGATGTTGGCTGCTCTGCTGGTGACAAGCCAGTGTCATTTGGCAACAAGGGCACTCAGCGTGAGCAAGGAAATGGTAGTGCTCCATTCCAAATGCCACAAGGCTTTAATAATACAACAATGTATATAAAATAATCAATTTAAAAAAAAACCACTCACTAAAATGAATTCCTTAAAACACCCAAAAGAGGACTCAAGTTCTCCTCTGCTTCAGCCTTTATCGAGTGTTTATGGGGGAGGAGACTTAATTAAATGATGTCTCAATAATTACAAGTCTCCCTTGCAGCTAACCCCTTGATGAAAAACAGTGGAGGAAACTAAAACTCAGCAAATCCTATGACTTAGCCCAACTGTAGATGAATAATTCAGGACAACTTAAGCAGTGCAACAAGCTTCTGCATCAAGTTAGATCTTCTGAACTAAAAAAAGAATTCCCTTGCAAGGATTAGATACCATCACAAACTGCAGGATGTTTGATCCAACTCATCTTGTTCTTCCAATACACAAACACCACACACTGTAATTAAATAGGACACAGTGCATTTCAATATTTCCTTTGGCATAACATGCAAATAAGACACAAAACAGACACACCATTAAGCCAGCCTCCTCTTCCACCTTCCCACCATAGCAATCTGTGTACAGTTTACAGCAGGTGGCCAATTTGTTTTACAGCCTTTAAGCTCCAAGCGCTGCTCAATACAGGCAGAGCCTTTGATCAAACAATAAAAAAGCCAGAAAGATAAGTGATAGTTGCACACAGGTCACAGTGCATTTACTAATTTGTACTACGCCCTCCCTTCCCCTCTGAGGTTGCCATCTTCAAATACATGCACTCGGTGAGAATGACTTTATTAAGCCAACTGAATTTGTAACATTCATAATTTACAGAGAAGGGGCTATTCACTTCCCTGTCCTTTCCCCCTCTAAATATAACAAGTGTTTACATGTTCTAAATTTTGAGACAAAGCCAAGTCCTCTTTCTCTCTAAAGATTCAGTATCATATCCTCTTTGCAAAACATTGGGTGCAAATAAATGAACAATAGCCCACTGGGTCCGGCCAGTCTGCACTTAGGGGGGGTTTCATGCTGCAAACCCAGTACACAGGCAGGCACTGCACTCTGCCCACCATGCAGGGAATTCTGGATCTAGGAAGCTCCCCCCATGGTTTACTTCCTGGGCTTGGGGGGGGGGGGGGGGGGTTGCCCATCTTTTTGAGCACTCCGAAGTGAAAGTGAAAAGTAGAAGCACCAGGGAAAGCAAGCGAGAGCGGCAAGCATGCTCGCTGCTCTGACTACGGAGACCGTTCTAGTTGCTTTGCCTGCATAGATGCTGAGCACACTCTAATAGACATGGGCGTCCCATGGCTGAACATTGGCCTGGATTGGCCCACCTGTGAGCCCCACAATGCCCCCAGGACTACACCATGAGTGGAGGCTCAGTGGCGCACAGGAGAACGCATCTCACAAATGGGCAGCGAACACAGGCTGAACACCCACAGGCTATCATCTCGTTTATAAACACCCATTGGAGCATCAGTAAAATCAATGTAAAAATCATAGAATGTAGTTGTGTCAAATTGAAAATGTAGCCCTTATTAACCTTTGCCTCAGATCAAAATCCACGGCTGGATTAACTATTATGCTGAGGTGTCGGGGAGGTGGGGAGAATCACTCCTAGCTAGACTCTCTTCCCATGCTTAGGGTCAATCAGCATGTGTGCACATCTGTCTAGCCTACATCCTGAGCAAGGCAACAAAGGCATTAATAAATTAACAAACCAAATACATAGAGTATCCTGATTTTTTTAATAGAAGAGTAAGTATATAGGTAGCCTGGCTGAGAAGGCTCCAAATTATGGTTTAGTGTGGGACCTTTAATCTGAATTAAACTACAGATCCTTTAATCTGAATTTATCAAAAGACCCAAACTCTAAACACATTTGAAAGGCAAAAAGAATCCACATTTAGTGTCAGGAGCCCTGGACCACTGGCGCCAAGGGGATAATAGCACACATTGATTGCTAAGATTTTTATTAGAACTTGCATGCACTTATCTGCACCACAAGCTCCCCATATCTGTGAATGCATAAAAGAGGACATATTGTTTTCTTAAGAGGCATTGTTCAACACTTCTGCTGTGAAAGGATGAGAGGTTTGGCTGATGGACTACTCACTTAAAAAAAAATATACACCTTCAGAGATGGGGCAAACAAGTGTCTCAGTCTAAACCACAGAATGGAAATTTTGACAGCCCGTGTATTGAAGAGGGAACTTTATCGTGTGATAATTATATGTGACAAAAAGGGCCCTTTCTTTTAGCACCTGCCATTTGCTTTAAAGGAGAACAGAGTCTTATTTTTAAAAGATAATTAAACTGACATAATAAACACAAAAATGCTTTAAAATTGTTCCTTATATATATATATATATATATATATATATATATATATATATAAAATAATGATGAAGGTAAAATCATTTAAATCATTTCCTTAGTAATACAAGTAATATTTAAATAGATTTAATAGTGCTGCTCCAAACCAATGAATTATGAGTTTAAAACCTATTAAAATGTAATGTTTTTTTTCCTGAGCTGAGGGGAGAGAGATTTAAATCCACTGAATTTTAATATTTCAGCTTGAGCTGCAGGAGGTAGAGAAAGTCCAAATGAACTATTCCATCAGCACCATTCAAGCATGAACATTTTAATCAGTTTTACTTCCTTGGAGTTCTCTAACACAGTTTACGCTGTCATTCTGAAAGCACTTAACACAGAGAGTGTGAAAAACCACCAAGGCTTGTTATTTCCTTCACAATTGATGGCAAATAATTTTGCAGACTTCCTATCATTAAAATGTCACTGCTAAAAATTGAGGTTCAGCATTTCTTGTGCTAAACTGCATTTTCTTTCAACACCATCACATACCTGTTCTTAAATTTTTGGTACATTTCCCCCTCTCAGTGATAAACAGGCACAGGGATGGTAGCTTCCATTTTATATATTACAACCTGAATTCTGGATCTAGGAAGCTCCCTTATTTTATATTACAACCTGAATGCAGTTTTGTATGTGTCTTTTTAAATATTTATACAAAAGAAACACAAATTAGAAAAGGCTCTCTATTTTGTAAAATTCTTGAAGGGTAACTAGTTAGTTCCCCCTTTTCCCCTTATAAAAACATAACCATATTCACCCAGCATGGGCTGATTATGTAGCATAATGGATTAAAGAACATTTATAGAAAGTCAGATGACTCAATTTAATAATACAGGAAATGAAAGCATAATTCCTAATTAGATCATACTGCTGATTTAAGACTACTGTTTGTGTGTTGTTCCAACAGTGTGATCTTGCAGTTACTAATTTATTTATTTTTAAAAAAAAACACACAGTGGCTATGACACATAACAAAGGATCAAATTAATGCATAATATTCCCCGTCCTAGAGTAAATTTGGAAAGGATCACGGAAATGCGGTAATAGAAGACATAGAATAAGAACTCTAACCAAGAAAACAAACAATTACAAACAGAAGGTGTAGATGGTGAATAGGTTTTAAGGCTAAAATATTTTCTGGGATATACAAGGTCCCCTCTCCTATTATTTTTATTTCATTTTTCTTTTTTTCTTTTCTTTTTATACAAAAACGATAGATGATATTTAACTTGTTTCAATCTGTCAACAGTTTTAAACTGAACATGACCTGTGAAAGAAGTCATTATAACTGTGTTTCATTCCATTAAACAAAACTAGTTTATTGTCAAGAGAACAAGCAGTCTCTCCAGGTTCCAGGCTCACTTCGGTATTTTGCATTTAAACTGCATGGATCAGTGATTTGGTTCATTTACCAACGAAGGAAGAATAATATTGCAAAGTTAAAAACGAGCTCCATCAGGTTTCATTAAATGCAAGTACATATATGTGTGCATTATATGTAGTATTTATGTACACATATAACATGCATATATATATATATATATATATATATATATATATATATATATATATATATATATATATATATATATATATATATATATATATTATACGTATACGCACACACACACACGCACACACACACACAGGTTATCAGATAAGTTTTTGAGTACAGTGCTTATTATATCTATCTGCAGAGATATACTCTCATGGGTCCTTACTCTGAACGCCTAATGGAGGGGAAATTTCCATTGAAACCGAAAGTTTTATCCTGAGTGGTGTAAACTGAAGAGAGGCCATAAGGCACAGAAAATTGTTAATTAGGACTGTTTAAAAAATCACAAATTTGAGCACTATTGGATGTATTTTCAGGTGGCATGTATTATTAAACATTTTACCTTTAAAATACTGAGAAATGCAACAGAATAATGAATCCTTCAACAAACAAAGCAAAATAAAAACCACAATGTTACAACAAGAGTAAGTCTGGCACACTCAGGCCGCTTTCATTCACAGGGAGGCAGGGAAACCTCCATGAATGCAGTCTTGGCTCTATGCGCACGGGAATTTGCACATGTGGAAACGTGCTATTCCACTTTTATCCCACGAGAACACTCGCGCATGACTGGGTCTCCCAATGTAGCTTTTAAAATTCTCTTTACACCAAGCCCCTGAGCTGGGGGGCAAGGAGCATTTGCGGGGAGAGGAGGAAGGGAAGGATCGGGGCGGGGGGGGGGGGTAAGCTGCATAGCACAGCCACAGCAGCAAACGAGACTCCCTGTGAGGCAAGCAGCAGCGGCTGGGGTTGTCTAGGCAACCACTGCATAGTCACAAAAGCCCATGGTGAGACTTTGGCGGGCCATTTGGAAAGCCTGGGTCTTACTTTGCACCTAGGCTTCCAGCAGCAAGGAGTGCATTACCACCCACCCGCTCAAATCAAGGCACTGTGAGATGAATCTGGTCGCCATTTTGGGGCCAGGAAGGAATTTTGTAATGGACCATTGATCGAACCTTGTGATTCCTGGTTTTTGCCTTCCCCATAGTGTCTAGTAGGTACAGTTTTAATTGGCTGTATTATGAGTTCTCGACCAAGTTGGCCAGATGGTTTTGGATATACTGACCAATGTTATATGCTTGTTGCACTCTTGCAGGGGTCCAGTGGTAGTTAGTGTTAAAGTTGGATCTTAGTATTAAAAAGGATTAACGTTGGTATCCTCATTTGAGATGGGAATCGGGTGCCACAGTAAGGGCAGGCAATAGCCAGGTGGAGATACACTGCCCACAGCAGGTTTGGCACAAGGGGCCCTGAAGGACAGGAACGGTCAGGACTCAGGTGCCTAATACTTGCTGTGCCACAACATCCGTAACAGGACAGTTAATTCACTACCCATAACCATACTGTGGTGAGAGAGGTGAAGTTAGGTTGCAGTTAGTTAGCGAGGGCAGAACCTGAGGGTACATCAGAGACCCATTCTTGTCATGTTGATATTGTTATAATACCTAAAGGTTTTTTTAGAAATGACAATGACTGATTTGGAATGAAGAGTGCGGCCTATTAAATCCCAACTTTGTGTCCTTTTCTTCTTGACAGAAGGTTCTCACGGAATAAAAGTGGAATAGCACATTCCTACATACGCTAATTCCCGTGAAAATAGAGCCGCAATTGCATTCATGGAGGTTTTCCTGTCTTCCCAGTAATGTGGTCTTTGTTAACTGCAATGGAAAACAAAGAGCATCTACAGATTCCCTCCTCCCCCACCCGCCCCTCCAAAAAACCTAATAAGTTTTTTCCCAGTTGAATTCTGTGTTTTTTATTGGTATGTACTTTACTAAGCACATCAGATTTTTTAGCACTACAGTTACATTATCCACAGACTGTTTCTACAATTTCCCTTCCATTTTACATGCACAAGTATAGATACATAGAATTATTTCTAGTTACCTACGCAACTAGAACAAAAGCACTTTGCTATCCTATAGAGTGTTATTAATAAACTTCTGAATGACTGAATTATATTGAGCCTCATGTAATAATTCAAATCATAGAAACAAGAATTTACTGCAGCTGTTTTTATAAAGCCTCACTCTAGGAAGATAAATGTAAGATCAGACACCAGTGCCTCCCACATGACAAAACAAGGGTTTAAAAATGAAGGACAGTAGGTAATACTATTTTCCAATGGGGAGCAAGTGTCAGCTTTTCTTTTTAAGGATAGAAACAGAAGCAGATAGCCTATATGAAATTTAGATCTGGTGGAATTACAATCAACATGAAAAAGGTTGGATTAGACATGAGGGGATAAAATTAAAATTTTAGTTCTGTCCTTTTAAAATAAACCTCTCCCAGGTTCCAAAGAGGCAACCAGTTTGTTTATATTCATTTGGGCCATTTTAATGGCTCATGAGAGCAGAGTAAAGTTGTTGTTGTTGTTTTTAAAAAAGAGTACAATCTGCAACCTCCCACGCTGCCGCATATTCCTGATATAGCCAATATTCCCATCAAAAGCAAACACATGCTACAGGCTCTCCAGCTGCCATAATGCTGAGTGACAAAAAAAATAATATACACACGGAAAGAAATATGTACAAAAGTATACTTACACACATGCACACACAAAGCATAAGGTGTGTGCCATAAATACCCATCTTTTTAAAAGAACAGAGAAAAAAAATCCAACGTTTTGCAACTTACTTTATGCAAAGAATGGTAATAGAAGGCCGTTTTTTGGTTAGGTAATGAAAACTAATTGGGAAATTATTCATCTCCCACTCTCCCCACTGGAGCGTAAAAGACATACAACAAATGTTATTCATGATTCTACATGACTCGCTCTGATTCATCCCCTTCTTTCCAAGGGGCACTTCAAAGGAAATAAAGGTTACTATTTTCCATTTATATCTTTTAATTGACTACCAGTATTTTCTTGTGGTCAGAGGGATACAAAATAACGCCAGACACAGCCTATTAAAAAAAAAGCTACAATCAGACCACTGCTCTACACTACCGCCAGCAATGATCAGAGAGTCCCGATTTCCTTGTTAAAAGACAGAGGCATAATTGAAGCAATATCTTCACTCCAGATTGATTATTCGGCGACCCTTATCCACATCTTCAATCAGCAATTTGAATTTTAATGAAAGTAAATGGAATAATTAGCATTTCAAAGTGTGTTTGATACACTGAATAAAAAAAGGGAAGAGACTTTTATGTATAATCTATACACAAAAGGAAAGGCATTTGGGAGGGGGCAGCATAAAAGAAAGTACAGTTGTAGTGTCTTCATTAGAATAACTTAAACAACTGCTTGCACCAGCTGCATAATTACAGATGTGAATAATGTGCTATTAAGCTATGATTTCCCACCTACATTTTATGTAGTGCGAACAGCCCATGTTTCATTGTTTTTCCCTTGCTTCACCCATCATAAAACGTAACCAGAACTGCCCAGATCCATAAAATCATGCAGGACTTCTGTGCCAGGAAACTTTTCATGAGCGGGGTCCATATTTTGGAAGCAGAGACGAGGAAGGCATCTATGATTTCCTCTGCAAACTGTCATTAACGGCAGATTCTTGAGAAACAAAGGGTGAAATCCTGCCTCCACTGAAGTTAAATGGCAAAATGCCCAGGATTTCAAATCAACTTCCGTGCAGGGAAACCCCAGTGTAAATCACATGCTACTTCCAAGGCAGCTAGGGAGGCAGACTGAACAGCATAAAACAAATTGGTTTTTTTTATTATTTTAAAGAAAAAAGCAATGAGAAATTCACATTCCCCAAGGGACAGCGTAAAATACAGCTGATGTGTACAGTGCAATCAAACGTAGCAATTAGCTTTTATGGAGATTAAATCAGACTTTACCCCTGTCTAAAACTTTTTGCTCAGGAACCAAGTTGTTGTTTTTTTTTAAAAAAGGAAAGATTGAGAGAAAGAAAAAAAAGAGAGAGTGCGCTAATTACAAACACTAATAGAACTAAAATGGAAAGACCACATACCCCAATGATTGCGTTCAGTTCTGCCATGGTCACTTGCTTGGCACGTTCCACAGCCTGCACCACTTGTTGCTGGTGCTATAAATGAAGATCAGAAACAGAACAAAATTATTTTTCCTTTCTAGTCAATTAAGCACAATTTTTTTTTCCTTTTTATTCCCCCTCTCTTTATTAAAAATAATAATTAAAAAAAAAATCACATGCAGGGCTCGAAATAAGGGTTGATTGAACAAAATGTAAAATTCTGAGTAGAGGAGCAAAAGCAGGGAGCTGAGGGGAGGTTAAGGAGCAGATTTTATTCCAGTAATTACCTGCCTGCAACCCTACTATATTCTAGCTCCTCTTTCCCCAAATGAACTGCTTCCAGACTGGGTTAGTCAGAACTGCCTGTCTAGCTTTTATTGAGCAGGGTAGCGTGTTTCTCTTTAACACATCTTCCATCCTAAACTGCAGGCTCTTTTCCTTAGAGTCTGATTGTTGCCGTATCCCAGAAGGCGACATGGACACAAGTTTGGATATTAGAAGGCCACACTCTTTATTGCCAATTGAAACAAGCTGGGGAGGGTAACCCCACCCAGTAGAAATTTGGTCCAGTATAGGAAATGCAGTCACTGTAACCGAGAACGCAGCCAGATGTACTCTCAGGTTCCAGCCCCTGCTAACCAACCTATTCTATACATCCCAAGATGCACAACTGGAGTGGGGGTTGTTGCTATGTCCCCATTGTGACCTGGAAGTAAGGAGAAAGGGGGCCCAAGACCCCCTGGGACCACACTTGTCTTTGGTCATCATTTGCAGACCACCACTTCCTAAGTAAATAGTAGAGTTGACATATCCTGATGCATGGCCACACCCTGTCCTTGCATCAGGTCACGACTCCCCATCTCATGAGATGTCTTCAGTTTATCTGGTATAACTACACTAACAAAGCCTTAAACTATCAACTGGACCCCCCTCCCAGCCCCGCCACCAAGAGTGCAACAAACAAGGTTAGCCACCTGGGCCAAAAAGCCCTAACATTTAATCCAATCAAATTACCAATCCTGTGGGGAAGGCAAAACTGTGGATCACAAAGGCCAATCAGCGATGCCTGTAAAAATTCCTTCCTGGCAACCGGTGTGTGCTCACAGTGCTGCTATAAGGGGTCAGTGAGTGGGTGCTTACTCAACTGGCCAGCTCCCCCACTTGGAACAACTGCAGTGGGAGCCCCAAGAATCCAAAATGGCACCTGCAAAGTCCCGCAATGCAAGACTATTTGCACAAAAGCCAGGCACTGCCTAGCAACTGCAGCTGCAGCACTGATCTCCATTCCTTTGCCCTGCCCGTGCAACCTCAATATAAGACTTGCTCCTTCCTTCAAATGGGGAATGAGATAAATATTCCTCACCCCCAAATGCACTACACAGGATGTGGGGCAGTGGGGATTGTCAAATCAAAATTTGAAAAATAATGGCTGTGATAGAAACATGGCGTTTGGTTTTACGGTGCTGTGATGTTTTGAAATAAATGGCATTTTATTTTATTCCCCAGTAAGGACAAAAATAGAAAAAGCTCCCATTCCTGCACTCAAACCAAGCCCAGGTGAAGCCATACTTAAATTAATCCACCACTAGGAATTCAGTTACACAACTTGGACCTAAAGCCTAAATAATGTTTTTAAATAAGCTGGAACTGCTGAGACACTGCCATGGACAGTACAGGACACAGATCTGTAGCCTGTCTGGGGAAGGGCTTGTTCCTGATCTGGAGTGCCAGATGTTCAACAAAAGTATAGTGTTGGGCTTTTTCTTATATTAGGAAGGTGAATGTGGATACATCTTTGCAGTGAAGCTGAATAAATGTTGTTGATGGATCAGGTGAGAGGAATGATTAGTTGCACTTGGAAACACGGGGGTTATGAATTTCACTCTTAAAAAAACAGTAGCAAAACTCTGCTTCAGTGAAATTTGAATTTCTACTCCAAGGCTTGATTCTTTGCTAGGAAGAAGGGGTTAAAGACCTTAGGGGTAGGAGAGGTTTACAGTTTCCTACTTTTCTGGACCAACTGTGCTCCAAGCGACATTAAATGAAGGTTAGGGATAGGCAAAATGCAGCGCGAACCAGCTACAGTCCCACATACGTACTGTTGCGGCAGAAACTAGGTATGCCAGCACATCCTCCTTTTAAAAAGGATTTATTTATTTTAAAATAGAAAAGATAGCAAATTCTCAATCTTGGATTGATTAGTTACTTCACAGGCCTTAGAATAATGCCTTGCATAGAGCGGTGAGGGAAGACAGAAGTCTGTCCTGGAGAAGACTAGTACAGAACGTTTAGACTACAACTGGTAGAGCGACAATACAGAGACAGAATTCGGATTGCTGTAAGGCAAGCCTGGAAAGTGGGGGGAGGGGAGGAGGAATCGGGGTACAACTGTACTGGGTCCTCAAGTTCAGGGGTCCCCAGAACAAGAAGAATGTTCATTCCAGTATCACTACTGGAATCATAATAATGACAGAACTCCATTGTAATGATATTAAGGTGCATCTCCCACTATAAACTAAGTAGCTCTGAAATGGTTTGGCAGTGAACACAGGCTAGCTTCCCTGGCACCTTCCCCAAACCGCATCCCCAGCGTAAAGGCTTCTTGGAGAACAGAGGGATGTAGAGAGATCAGGAATATGGAGCAGACTAGCTGTGGAGACGGACAACAAATATAGCAATAAATAAGTATAACCCTGTGAAGAACTAGCAAAGTAAAATGCCCTTCACAAGAACAGCTACAATAAAGAATATTTAAGAACTAGGGAGATTTTATTTTATTTAGTTTACTTATTTCCTGGGGGAGGAAAATAGGGGTTTAACAATAAGAATGAGGCTTAACAGCTGTCAATGTTCGCATGATCAGACACTAGTTTCCATCCAGATTTTGTTAAAATCAAGTCATCTGTAAGACTACTGATATACACAGTCTCCACCATCTCTTACCAAACGTAAGAACTGTGCCATCATTGAGAACTTTTGACAAATATCAAAAAAGCAGAAGGAGGAGAAAAAGCAAAAAGAGTTCATACGAGAAAAGCTTTGCTGGTTTCCGCCAATCAAAAATCCCACCTTTCAAAAATCTCACTATAAGAATTTCCATAGCCAGTAACTAAGTTTAGAATGGACTGAGAAGACAACGGCTAAGTGGCTGTTCTTTCAAGACCTGATCTCATTGAAGCCAACGAGAAAACACAGCCTGGGCAAGTATAAGCTCTTCATTAAGTATGGCAGGCACAAATCACAGTTACCTTATTTAAATAAATACCGCAGTCAATTAATGCCACTGACCTACAATGTAAATAAACCAAACTGGACAATCAACACCGCAATTGCCAAGGGTCTGATCTACTCTACTAATCTCAACAGAAACACATCCACTGACGTCTATGCGAGTTAGATCAGGGGTTAAGGTCTCGATGCTGCTAACTGAATTGTATACAAAGAGACTAATTAAACTGCTAAATAGCCACAAAGGTCTGTGCTGCCACAGGACAATAATTTAAATATAAATACAAAATGTTGTGTGTATATCTTTTGTCTTGAACAGAATAATGTCATAGACAAACATGTAAACATAACAAGAGTCCTTTTTTATTAGTGATAAGACCTGGATGCCATCTCTAGTATGCAAGAAACAAGAGGAGTGGGGACACAACCTCCAAGCTTCTATATAATCTACACAGATCACCAATAGAAATTAAACCTCACACTCAATAGATGGGTATGCAGCCAATCCTATCTCCCTACACTTTTGAGAACTTATTTCAATTTCCTATTTTTATTGGCTCTCAACTTCAGTAGCAAGCATGACCCTAAAATTAGACTTAGAGGCAAAAAGGGGGGAGGGGAAGAATGAAAAACACACAATGTACTCAGTATTGCTTAACCCAAATATTCAAAATCATGAGTTAAAAAGACTTCAAAAGCCACGAAGCTAACAAATAATTACGAGATCTAAAAAGCCATATTATAACTACAAGTAAAGTTCTTTGGCTACAACACTTTGGGTCTTTACTCAAACTCTTCCTTGCAAGTAAGAGGAATGAAAACATTCTTAAATAAAATCTGAGTCTAAAGGAGAGCTGAAACTCAGCCCCTGGTTTCAATCAGAATTCACAAGGGATTCTGTTCCTCAGTTATGCATTTCTGAGTTCTGAGTACCAGGGCTGGTACCTGGAAAACTTTGGAAACCTTGACCATGTGATGGAGGTGCCACTACACGCATAGCCAGAGTGACCCATATGATGGTTCTCATCTACACTGCTTATTATTTGATAGGCAGAAACCAAACTTTTCTATTATTTGTTTATTTATTACCGGCATTTATTACCCTGCACCCTCCTTCCAAAGGCAGTTTGGGGTGGCTGACAGAGCGACATCGATAAAACCATAAAATACAACAACAAGATATAAAAAGCTACTGGAGCTCAAAATATCCCTCCCCCCGCCCCCCCAACCAACCCCACCCACCACCCACCCGTCTCCCCCGCCAAAAGCCTAGCAGAACAGCCAGGTCTTACACTGTCGGCAGAAGGCGGGAAGGCAGATCACTGCCGGCAGAGAGTTCCATAGCCTCAGAGCGGCTACCAAGAACACCTTCTCCATGGTTGCCACCTGAGAAACTCGGGGGGCCTCAAGAAGGATGCCCCTGGTGGACCATGGGGACCAATCCAGAATCCGGGGAGTGAGGCAGTCCCACAGGTAGGTAGAGCCCAGACCGTGTAGGGCTTTATACGTAAAAAACAACACCTTAAATTGGGCCCGGAAGACCATAGGCAGCCAGTGCAGAGCCTGGAGCACTAGTGTTATGTGCTCATAACAACCCACCACCGTAAGAAGACAGGTCACCGCATTCTGCACAAGCTGCAGTCTCCAAACCATCACCAAGGGTAGCCCCATGTAGAGCATGTTACAGTATTCCAGACGTGAAGTGATGAAGGCATGGATGATAGTGGCAAGGTCTGAGTCTGAGATGTACGAACAAAGTCGCTGTACTGGATGTAATTGACAAAACACACTCCTTGCCACAGCTGCCACCTGGACATCCCGGTGGAGCTGTGAGTCAAGGGGCATCCACAGACTATGAACCTCGGGGACGAAGGACAACAAATTTCTCTATTGTCTATTATCCAGGGAGATGTGAATTGCTTAAAATAGCTTACAAAGTGCTCCTTTTCCTCCCCAGCATGTATCTGAACCATTAATTTGTATACAAGGGGCTAGTCAGCTCTAATTTGCATGCAAGAACAAATAGCCCCTTGCATGCAAATTAATAGTTCAGATACACGCTGGGGAGGAAAAGGGGCGATACAATTTTAATCTCAGTTTAATGGGATACTAGCTTACGCCCTGATCCAAAACAAATAAATAACTATACATAAAAAGATACATAAGTAGAAAAACATATACACCAAGTGCAAATCAAGATGCAAGGTTACAGGTTTACCTTAAATTTGCACCTCAGGCCGTCTGGTTGCAAGGCAAAAACTGCTAGCTGAGACAAAAAGGTTTCATTTGTTTGCCGAAGGATCCAAATTAATTTATCGTAACTAGAGAAGTTAGCAAGATAGTTTGGTAGGAGCATAATCAACAGATTCCTACTATAATTATATAAAGGACATACAAGGACATAATGGACCGTGTCCTCAAGCGCCTCCTTACAGCAGGAACATTTTCTCTCATTTTTGGGAATTCCCAATCTGCGTCAAATAATTGCTATGGGCATCTGTTCTAGGTTCAGCCTAGTTAAGGCCATGAATAATGGCTTTTTAAGATCTAGGGATAGGTATTTCTCCAACCCCTCCCCACCATTCCACAGAGGGGGCTATCTGGGAAGAACAAATGGAAGCCAAATAATTTTGGCGAGTGATATTCCCTCGTCCTTTGAAAAAGCGGCAATTTGTAAGCTATGTGTGAGCAATTTCAACTGCCTGGACAATAGAGAATTTTGTTTCCCTAGGGAAACAAGGGTTCCTGACAATAGGAAAACAAAACAGTAAACACCTGAGCCGAGTTACTGAATTTTTGGGTCACTCACCATGACCCGAAAAGATATTGTGCATGTTGCCCTTCAACCTGTAACACTGTTTTTACATTCCATCCTTTTTGACATTCTCCTCTTTGGGGAGAAGAAAGCTTACCTATTGTACTTTTGGTCAAGCTCCCCATTGCACTCTCTCTAAATGCGACTTTAATTAAAAAGTGTTTCTGAGTTCTGAAGTTCAGTCCAGAATTCTGAGTTCTGATTTCCAGGTACTTGGAAAAAGTTCTGAGCTCTGACCAAAGACCTGGTTACAGTACTTGGAACTTTGGAACTCAATCCAAGTATCTGGATTGCCTCTTCAGTGCAGTCCTACTCTAAAGGGTCTGGGATTTACAGGAAGAGATCTTTTATTGAAGTTGTTTCACACTGGGGTTATGCCTAATGGTTAAGAAGCAGCTTACACAGTATGGCTAACAATTCCCCTCAAATGGCCTCCAAGTATCTGACCAGGTTTCCTGCTCTAAGAGTGTGTTCCTTGATTTTTCAGACACTCAACACCACAATAATAGTTTTTAATGTCCTTTTCTGTGATACCACTTCAGTAAGAGAACATAAGAACATTCAATCCCACAGAGTTGTTTTGCCACATAAGAAATGGTTATACTATGTCAAATTATCCTTTTTAAAAAGCAAACAAAACACAAACAAAAACAGAACCTTCTTCCTTAACTCTCATTTAGAGTGGATTAACAGGCCCCAACAGTGAATCCACAATCACACTACTTACCTCCCTTCACCCAAACTACTTGCACACTCTCTAACTAGCCAGTTTGGGGCAGACTACCACCAGCAGGCTACTATCATTAAAGCTCCACCTGCCTAGACAGGGCACAGGCATTTCTGATACCATGTTACCCAACCCTACTCAAAGCAGGGCCTATATGGAATAGTGGTAAAAATGTCCATTCATGTGAATAATGTTCAACAGCAAAAACTTGTTGGAGAGACAGACATACAGCACAAGGTGAAATGGCTAGGATTCCAGGAACTAAGATCCACTGATAAAACATATAGTCCATCTAAACATATAGCTATGTTGCCACAACAAGTGGAACAGAGATGACAACAGGATTTAGTATGTGTCTCACTACTCCTAAGCTCTAAATTCACAATTACTCCCAACAATGGTTTTGCTTACAGTGGCCACTGAATCATCAAGTAATATTGCCAGATGCCCCAATTCATTTACAAATAATAAAATTGGGTTTAAAAGCATGAGTTCATTTTTTTTTTTTAAAAAAAAGCACACCCATCACATAACTGCATTTTTAACGGGGGTGGGGAGGTTGTTGCTGTTGTTTTAAACTCTTTTCTGTCTTAATATTGGCTATGACCGAATGGTTATGCTTTCAATAAATTACTACTACTACTTTCTTCTGGTTTCTGATTCTTTAGTCAGCAATTCTTAAGGCTGACTGAGAATAACATCGCAGTTACTGGTTGGTTTCATCCATGTACCAAGTTCAAACAGCAAGATACACAGAGAGGCATTCTTGGTGGCTGCTCCACAAGTTTGTGTGTTAACAGATGACACAGTAGCCCAAAGAGCCAACAGCAGCTCCAGGGCCACTGGTTCGTCTATTAGGTGCCTGCCAGATATTCACTATCCATCCACAACAGGGCTACTACTCATGGCATCATCCTGAAGAAGGCCGATAATGCTGTGCAGACCAAACCAGAGTACTGCGCTTCCCAATGGCTGCCTCCTGTCTGTTGGGGTAGGCCATGGTGCGCCCACGTGACTGCCCCTGTCTGGGGGTGGTGGCGTGGTGCAGCCTCTGCATGCTTTTAGGTCCTCCGGGACCATAGAGTCTTGGGAGCAGCAGCTAGAGTGGTCTAGGGAGCAACCACATCTCGATGGTGGAGGGGAGTGGGGGAGGTCTGTTTGTTGGGGTGCCATGCTCAGCCTGGGGATTCCATGGTGCAATTCTGCACTCCAGCCAGTTCTAGCCCTGTCTGTTTTCACCCTTTGAAATTCCCTTCCCCTGGAGCAGGGTTGGGGACCATGGGAGTGCGGGGGTAAAATGCTTTTATTTTGCCCCTTTCCAATTCCTGAATCTGGCCCCTTGATCCAGTTCCTACTCCCAAGCACTGAAAGACTGAGCTCAAGGTAAGGGCACAGAGATTAGAGCATGCACACAAGGATAGGGGACAGATCCATGGTACAGATTAATGATCTGGACCCTCCTTTTCTTGAGCATGCCCCTTATGCAACCTCCTCCCCAACTTAAAAGATTCCCCACTCCTACCCTAGAGGGTTACTGAAGCTTGCACATTTTTAATTAGGCAAAGAAAGTGGAAGGAAAGAAGTTTGTATGGGGTTATCTTTTATGCTGTATATTTATTCTTTTTATTTTATACTTCCTTCCTGGGTTGCTACCCATTCTAAGACTGTGGGATAGGATGGGCTATAAATCTAAATAAATAAATAGTCAGATTTATCTCACAATTTTAAAGTAGTTCTTCATAACCATGAAGACTAGAAGCTCATCTTTTCTATAAAAAGAAGTGGAGATTCTTACAAATTCAGGACTCCAGCTTTAGCTGGAAGAAACTATGCCCTTGACCTCACTGTTCAGGTTTTTACCTTCCCACACACAAGCTCATCTCCCCTAACTACCCTTTTGGGAACTGTCTCTCTTTTTAAATATTTTTTAACCCGCCCTTCCCTGAAGGCTCAGGGCAGCTTAGAACCTAAAATGTATGTATGTATGTATATTTTATATATATTATTGTTAATCCACAATACTTCACAGAATAATTTTATATTAATTAAAATTAAATGTGTTATTAACCGCCAACACACTGGGGAGCTATCCTGGCCAACTGGGGCAACACATTATCACTTTACCCCAATTCCCAGAGTGTCTGCCATTGGCCATCATTGCTGACTGTCAGCCAGGCAAACAGGCTGCCAAGCATAGGTGCGCGGATGCACATTTGTGTGTCTTCCCAGTCTGCTTGTGAGCATTAGTTAGCTATGTTCGGACGTTGGGGGACCTTACCTTCGACCCCGATCATCAGGCCTGTAACCTTCATTAAAGATTTTGAGACCTCCACAACTTAATTCTACGCCTACCCCTCTGATTGATCCCATGTATACCTACCCCTTCTGATAACTACCTGTGTATACTGTGCCAATCCTACTGCTAACTCCTCCACCTTGGCTGTGGTCAGAACTTATTATGACATCAGCAACAGTTGTACAGCAGCTGTGACCGCAGCAGCTTATGTTCCCTTTGCTTAATCTATGGGCTGATGTCGGGTGCACATAACTTTGGTCCTGGCCATTGCTCATGGCCCTGTAACCTGCAGACACTAAAGGGTTTGATGATCCTTCATTTAAGACCTCAACATCTTAAAATAAAAAAAGCCTTAGGCTGGACTAACTGACCAACCTACAGAGAGGCATCAGAATTTTATATAGCTATATGAATGAATAAGCCATATAAAATTTATGAAAATGAACCCTGTAAATCCCTCCCCCCAAAAAAAACCCTATGAAATTTCTGTTAAAACCATTTGCAAACACTATTCGCACCTGCCTAAGGCCTGTTCAAATAAATACATTGTTGGTGCGGGGAGGTGTTACCACTTGACCAGAGGCTTTGAAGCATTTCCCCCCTTTAAGTATTTGGCTATGGTAATAAAAGTTTTCAAAAAGCAATAGAAATATGAAACCTCCACTTTCTTTGTGTGTCATGACTACAGGCTGTTTCTTCATTGTAGGAATTAATAAACCATCTGTTTTGAAAAGAAAACATGTAAGAAAAAAATCAGTTACATCCAGTATTTTCTCATGTAAACCAGACCCAAGTTCAAAGCACTTCCACTTTAAGGATAGGAGCAACTGCCTTTTTAATTCTGACAATAGATAAGAACTTGACACATAGCTACTTAGTTGCTAATGATGTTACATCCCCAATACTTGAGATGACTATGCTTTAGGTCTCCCATATTGGATTCCTCCATATCCCTCGTTACTTTGTATAACTGCTCTGTTGACTTATTTGTAAAATTAAAACAGCAGTTCATACTCCACTGGCTTCTAGAGCAGAGCATCATGAACTTGGTCAAAAACAATTTGGCATGGGGTTTAGGAATATGCACCATATCCACTAAAGGCAGGACTTCCTCTCCCCCACCTCAGAAGATATTCACCAAGGCTACAGAGGTACTGATGGGGTCTCTCTCTCCTCACCAGATTACCCTGAGAGTACTCTATTTACTATTTATTAATATTCTGTCATGTATTTCCTCTTCATCACACAGAAAGGATTTCAGTGCTAGTATCTATAATTGAAGGAAGAAAGAAGGGTTCACTACACCCAACAAGGCCATTATCAATGTTCTGAAGAAAGGAAGAAGGCGACTTCCGTTTCTTAGGTACTAGAAATGAACTCTTGATACAAAAGTTTGCTTTCCTATCCTTGACTCAAACATACTGAAATGAGTCAACTACAGGTCATTTAAGGTGTCATAGTGAGACATGAATACCCCTTCCAGCGGCCAACTCTCTCCCATCAGGAGAAAAACAAACCTCTGTTCCTACGGTTAACTAAATAAGGAATTATAACCCATGTGTTTATCTACACCATACTCCCATTTTTGAAGCACAGGCATGTGGCCCAACAAAATCTGATTGGTCCTGTTAGGCCCTGGTCAGGTGTGTGGTCTACCTGAGCCCCTCCCCAAATGTAGTAAGCCCAGCTTCATACAAAGTGTCAGAAAACCACAGCACTGCATGGGATTCTTGGCCAGGTAAAAGCAGGGTGGGTACCACCATAAAGGCAGTGCAGGCATCCACCTAGGGCAGCAAGTTGAAGGGGGAAGCTCTCCCGCCACTGATCCAGCTGCAGCTGCCACCAATAATCTCCACGCTGGATCAGGGATGGGGGGCGAAGTGCCCCCTTCAACTTGCTTCCCTAGGTGGCCCCGCCCCAAATTCAGCTACGTCTGCCTCTTCCACCCCCGACTCAGCTGCTTCTGCTATGCTCTATGCTGATCCAGCTGCTGCCGCCACTGCCAGTAACCTCTGCACTGGACTGCAGGTGAGAGAGGTGTCTCCTTCAACTTGCTGCCCTAGAAGGCCCTGCCCCCGATCCAGCTGCCACCTCCACTGCCACTAAGCTCTGCGCTGGTTCAGGGGCAGGCCACCTAGGGCGGCAAGTTGAAGGGAGCACTCTCCTGCCTGTAATCCTGCCTCCTGTAAACTCCACAGTTGGATCAAGGGCGGTGGGGATGCAGGGGGCATCAGGGCAGCCTAGGGTAGCAAAAATCCCTGCTCCGGATCTGGGTCAAAAGGGGTGGGAGAGTACCTTATCCCTTCCTCTTTCTGACATGGCCCAGTCACAATGCTCTATGAAGGTGAAGGCACACAGTTGCACTGGGTCCAGACCCAAATGGGTCTGGTTACACTGCACCAGGTGTGGGCCCAAAGGTCTGGTCCAAGCAGGGCTCTACTTTCATGATTATTTTGAACCCTCTTATTTTGCCATGGCTGTCGTGTCTTACTTTGCCCGAATCATAGGATTAAGTCCATGTGTGCAGGATTATTTTAGCTATTACCTTGCAAGCTACTGATGGTTAAGTGTACAGTTTCCAGGATGGATTTCTTATGCAGAATTCTACTCAGAAGAAAAGCAATATACTAATATCTCTAACCACAAAAAACCAAACACATTTAATAAGTATAGTATCTCTGTGTAGCAGAGATCAGGCATCGATAGATATGCCTGATATGCATCGATAGATATATGGTTAACTGTGAACAATCCATATACAAATAAACACTTGTATTGACATCTGCTATTTTTCTATGTCAGGCCATCAAACATTAATACATTTTACCCTCACAACCCCACTGTGAGGTAGGAAAGTACCATTATTCATTGTTACAGATGGGGGGGGACTAAGGCACAGAGAGATTAAGAGGCTTACCAGAGGGGGGAAACAAAGCATCATGGTCAAGTAAGGAATTGAACCCTGATGCCCAGGGCCCCATGCCTTCCTTAATTGCAAGGTTACCCTTCTTTACCAAGACGAGAATTAGGAAGTTCACATTTCCTGATCTATTTTTTTAGCCTGTTTAAGCTAGAGAGGAGTAAATTAAAGACTTATGCTTATCTGTACAGCCAAAGAGGAGATACGGGAAAACACAGAAAACAAATCTACTAAAAAAAAACACAAAGCTGTTGTAACCCTGAGATAATTTGCCTCAGTAATCAATTATGTAGCATAAGAACCCTCTATAGAGGGCAGACTAAATCCGTATAGCAAACAGCATACACAGTGGTGGTAGCTATAACTATAGTCTTTTCAAGAGATCTCTGGTGATTTTGGTCAGGATCTCTTGCATCAAATTGTGTTACCACAAGCCATTGATTCCTTATAGTTAACAAGCAATAAGACAAGTTAACCTGGTGCTATTATGAGGCAATAACATTGCCACTAGTGCATGTAACCACTGTATTTTGTTCATTTCCCCCCAGGCACAATATGAAAATGACTGATCACATTTTTCAACAACCATTCCACAATTATACTGTATGCAAAATGAAAAAAGCAGCAATATATATGCTGCAATTCAATATTAATCTACAAGCCGAAATAAACTGGATTCCATTACAATACATTTTAAAGATACAAGAGAGAACATAAACCAAATTAGTAAATACCTGAAACTAGAGCTAAGGTTTCTTTTGCTAGTATAACATGATCTATGCAGAATACGTAAGTACTAGTAATCAAAGCTGCTAGCTTGTTGCGACTTCAGCCTTATTGTAATCAAAACAGAATTATTATTTTTTTTAAATGAGAAACACTAACACTTGCCCCACAAGACAAATTTGCAGTTTTAAAAAACATTTTTTAAAAATGTTCTCTTTGTATATGCATATAAAAATGCTGAAGTTGTGAACTTGTACTGAACTCCATTTCCTTTCAAGTTTACCAAACCTGGACACTATGAAGCACAGAAGAAGGTAGGAGGCTTGGTAAATGTGAAATAAGGCAACATATGTCACAAGTTGACTATCAGCACACGTAAATCAGCGCACAAAGTGTTTGATGTCAGGGCCTGACGCTTGGCCATAGCCAACTGAAACCAATGGAACTCTGAAGCCTGTATGGACTTTGACTCCTACTAGTGATGTGTTCATAACAGAAGTGAGACACTATCCTTCTAAAACTATCATTTTCATCAATTTGGCAGTCTGCTGCTAAAGTTCCTAATCATGAAAATAATTATGAGAAAGTATTGTATAAACTGTGTGTGTAATTGCTTTTCCAAATACTTGCACTTAAAAACTACTTCCTGCAGCTAGCCTGATGACTAAGTGGTTAATAGAGAGGATAGGAGTACTTGGGTTAAAGATCATAATTCCTACAGCTCCTTCTTGCCCATGACACAAAGGCGATTTTCTCTGCCTGAAGAAAGATACGAAACATGGTGCGGTCCTTAAGATCTCGCCTCCCTCCAAGGCACCACTTGAAACGTATCAGTACATGCTTCCAGGAGATTGACTGTGGAGTCACTTGGCACCAGAACACAATACATATAGAACAGCAGAAGAGAAAAAATCTGTATGACTGGAGCACCACAGCTTAGTAACATCCTACAGTCTTACTGCTTCCTTCACATGAGTAAACAAAAAGATGATCCAAGATCCTGTGCTTGACTGCAACCAACTCAACTACATTTTGTACTACTGTATTAGCCCATTTTCAAAAAGTTGTACGTTTTCATTATCAATCATGCAATAAAAATACCACATTTTGTAAACAGAATAATGCAAGGAGAGAGAAGAACAGATGAACCATTGATTTGGTTAGCACAGTGGTTCCCAAACAGTTTGCCTGTATGACCCTATCTTGAGACTAAAATATAATCCTGTGATCCCAGTCTGTAACAAAGATATGGAAAGCCTATCAATTAAGTCAGGATCATAATTCTGTCTGCAGATGGTAAAACTCTACTTAACATCTCCAATCCATACAACACTACTTCTACCCAAGACAAGATGCCACTTTATACGGCAACTACAGTTCCTGACTTTTACCCAGATTGCAGGCCTCTTTACTGAAAATTCTTCTAATCTTAACCCTTTTTAAAGTTGTGCTATTTCAATACTTGCTGCAGGAATACCACTACTAGCTTAAATAAATGACATAGATAGTAAAACCTTAACAAAATACTGACAACATACACCTCAATCCAATCATAATATCAGTCTTTAGAGAAGAACAGAATTAAGGGTCCATTCACATGAAACTCTGCTATATCGAGGGTAAATTCTGCCAAGCCTTTGGTGAGGGAGGTAGGGTGAGGGTGGGTGGGTTTTTTATTTTCTTTTATGCCTCCCTTTTATGTGTTTTATATATTTTATGTATATTTTAATTTTTGTAAGATGCCTCGAGCTGCCTAAGGCAGGAGAGGCAGGATATAAATTGTGTAAATAAATAAATAAATAAATAAATAAATATACACCCACCCACCATCCTCTAAGTCATTTCAAGAGGCCTCTCCTAACCAGAGATTAATTAACCTCTCCTCTTTGACCACCTCAACTCCGGTGCTATATTATGAGATAGGAGCAGCCACATGAAATGTTACCCTTGCCCTTGGTTAGCTGTGTCATGTGAACATGTTCTAAGGCAGAGCTTGAATTCTGGTTTCAGTGGTGAAGGGCTTGTGCATTAGGATCCTGTATGGGATGGGAAAAAATGTCCCATCTCACACCGCCTGTTCCTCGGTGGTGGTGGTGTTATTTTATTTTGTTGTTGTTGTTGTTGTTTTTAAGTTTTCTGCCTACTCCCCTACAGACTCAAACCACATGCTTCGACTCCCAGCCCTGGGATGAGACTTAGTATTGTAGGTGGGAGAGGGGACCATCTTGCTTCTTAACAATTAACTTATGGCAGGGAGCAGAATGGCACTCTTTCACTCACAGGGACAGTCCCAAAGACTCACACTGCATAAGGGAGCTTGTTGGCTGGAAAAAGCTTCAACCCATAAATTTCCATGGAGTGAAACTCTGTCTGTCTAATCCCATCCATAGCATTTTTTCTTTTGCCAATCCTCCAGGTAGAGTGGCAGGTGCCAGAGGGTCCCACGGAATGCTATTATGATTATCTTCTCCCATCAATGTTTGTTTTTCTATTGTTATTATTTTAAAACGTAATACCCTGCCCCTCCTGCCAAAGTAGCTTGGGGCAGCTTACAACATAAAAAATAAAATAATAATAAATAAATATTCCCACTGCATGACTCTACTGAGAGTTAGTTTGCTATATCAGCTATTCACTTAATGCAACTTGGTAAGCAAAGCAGTGGTAGCTTGTAATCAGCCCCATTTACTCGTTGGACTCGCATGTACTGCTGACTAAATCCAATGTGTGTGAGGCCCTGGAACAGGTATAATGTGCCCCGGATTAGAGTTACATGTGAGGGAGGCAATGGGAGTATAGGCCCACTTTAAATGTTGATTGGGAGTTTAGATTTGATCTGAACTCCCAATCCGCATTTAAAGGAGGGCTGGAACCCCCGTTGCCTCCCTCACACGCAACACTAACCTGGGGATCATTATACATGTTCTGGGGCCCTGCAGACATCAGATTTGAATCAGTGTTGCGTGAGAGTCCACCCTTTGATCTACATTATACAGATTCATGCCATTCCACTGTCACCAACTCCTCATTCTCCCGTTTTAATGAAAAAAGAAACCTTCAGACTCTTCTGAAGTAAGCTCTCATTTTATCCTGCATATGCCAGTGGCAGCAAGGTTCCTTGGCTAGCACTAAACCCACCCTCAAGCAACCTGTATCCCTCAGGAGGTGTTTACAATACACTCCAAACCATGTCCAAAAACGATGAATTCTGAGGAAATTCATGCTTAAGAAATTAATCCATTGCGAGTTACTCTTCGTGCATATTTTAGCCAAACACAAAGCACCTTTTTTACACAAGCCTCGTTTCTTGCAGACATCTAAAGTCTGGGAGAAAAACTTGTGCAGGAGGGAGGAGGGCCAGAGTATATGTTTGCCGCCACTACCATTAGTCAGCTGAGCACCACTGGAAGCAATGGGAACTGGCGAACTAGCGTACGCTTGGAGATGCGGACTTGTACAAACCTTGATATGGGGTTTTTACAAGTCTGCATCTCCAAGCATGCACCAGTTTGCTCACACCCACTGTTTCCAATGGTGCTTGGCCGACTTCCAGTAGCGGGAGTGAATATCTAACTCCACCCCGCGCATGAGTTTGTTTCTCCCAGACTTTAGAAGTCCACAAGAAACGAGGCTCATGTAAAAACATCCAAAGATAATATAAAGTGGCTTAAGGGTAACAAGCAATCTGGGGTAGGAAAAAAGAGAGACGCAAATGCTGAATTAGTGTTCACACTGTCCGGGGCATCAGCATTTGATAGATCTGCATACTTTTTTGCCAAGTTTAATGCCCACTGTCAAGCCTGTAGCACAATTTTTCAATCCATTCTATTAGATGCCAGCTTAACAAAGTCATAATTCAGAGCAACCCTACATTGTACATGACAGCAAAAACATTCTAAACAACTAAACTGTGATTAGCATATTAGAAGAGGTTCCCCTATAAAAATACTTGTAAATTATATTCCACCAAATTCTAACAAAGGACTGAAGTTGAAATGAGAACACCAACATCCTCAAAAATAAAATATAACCACCATGAGATTCACAAAATGAACGAGTAACCAAAGCCCCGCTTATGTGATGACAGTTAGGAAGCAACTTTTGAGGTCAATACCTGCAAAAAACTACCTTACCTCTTGGGATAAGAAGGGAATGACTTGGGCACATATTGCATTGAGTCTCTTGACAATTTCTGCCTGCACATAAGAAGAAGAAGAAGAAAGTTAGTGAATTACAAATCATTCAGATAGCAATGTTACCACAGGAATAGAAGATATATATTAAAATTACACATACAAGAATGATTAAACCTCTAACCACCTTTTTATTAATTAATTAATTAATTAATTAATTAATTATTTAGTAGTAGTAGTAGTAGTAGTAGTAGTAAACAGCATTTATATAGTGCCAGCAATATATCTGGCACTTCACAATTGTAATAAAGAGACATGGTCCCTGCCCCAGCAGGCTTACAATCTAAGAGAGACAAGGGGGTGGGGGAGGGAGACAAAGGGTGGAGGAAACATAGGAAGAGACAAGGATACATACATGAACCATGAGGTCTCAGGTGCATGTCCTTGGCTTAGTTTACAAAGGGATTTTGTGGGACCTATAGCCATTATCCACCTCTAAACTCGGTCATGGTACACTTTTTAACGTTTAAAAATTTCTCTAGGTTTTAAATGAGTAACTCATTTAAAACTGGAAAGAAATTTTTAAAAAGTATACCATGACCGAATTCAGAAGCTTAGAGGTGGATAATGGCTACAGGTCCCCCAAAATCCCTTATTTCAGAACCCCAGTCCTTCACAGAAGATAATAGATATCCTTTATTTCAAAATTCTACAGTGTCCTTTATTTTTGATCCGGTAACCCTACTAATGGTTGACATTAACAGCTCACAGCTTTACAAGTTTCAAACAAGAGCAAGCTTTCAAGTTTCAGCGTGGTACAAAGAGAATTTAATTTCCGTTATTAAATCAGAGTTTCTAAAAAGCTTTTTCAGCAGCAGCAGTACAAAAACAAACGACACTTTTTCTGTATTAAAACCTCAACTCTGGTCACTTGCTGAATGCTGATTACCCCCTCCCCTACCTTTCTTTCTTTTTCTTTAAAGGGGGGGGAGGGGGGGAAATGAAGGGAGAAGAAGAGGAGAAGAGAAAAGGAGAAATTTCAAATTTATATATAGGAGACAACTTAACTGTATGCTTTCAGGTTAGGGACAAATCACAATTTTGGTTACGCTGTTAGGTTACAAACCTGACATGCAGCTTCACCGAACTTCTTATTAATCTGATGTTTAAATACCAAGATGTGATCTTACTTAGAAAATAAATACTAAGCTCTACAATATTATTTTCACTGGTGTATGAAAATAAGCTAGTCGGAGTGCTAAAAACTGTGCAAACGGCGGCCTGAAATAATGGATTTCCTTGCTGTCTTGCTATATATCTGCCAGCCTTATGCAACAACAAAACAAATGAAACAAGATGATCACACCAGGTGGGTGTTTAGTAGGTGTTTGCTGCCTGTTTATTAGGTGTCAGTCAGTTGTTAGCCCCTGCTATGTGGCATGAAGATCACAGGCCCACTGTGAGGGGGGAATACAAACTAATGTGCACCCACGTGGTCCCATCCCATCAACTAGCTTGCATGTAGCCTCCTTGCATCCAGGACCGCCAGCACCCTAAAAGTCGCAGGTGAAAAGCCTAGAGCAATCCGAGGAGCAGCCACTTCCTGCCCCTCTCTCCACTCTTGCTCTCACTGGCGGTTTAAAAACCCACTGCACCGTTTTTCCACAACAATTGCTCCCACTCCCAGCTTGGAAGTTGCAATGACAACTCTCCATGTCCTGCCCTGGAGCCAGCACAGGTTGATGTGGACATGGACACCCTGACTCTCACGACTCCAGCTGGAGAACCTGACCAGCCTGCCTTTGGTTCAATGGCATTCCCACCCCACCCCCCAAGGAAAGCAAACTTGGGGGGGGGAGGGGGGGGGGAATTCACGTTTACACAGCTGCATGATAAAGGCTTCCCGTGTTATTTAACTATACTCTTTATTGTTTACTGTGTTGCCAAATGGCCAGAAGAATGCAGAGGAGGTGCAGGAAACAGCTCCATAGGATGGGAAAGTTATACACAGGAGTGGGTGGGAAGGCACCATGACAGGACCATGGAAGACAGTGCCTAGAAGTCACCATCGTAAGGACCATGGTGGGAGTGGGGGGGATGATCATTTCAAGGTTAGTGGCATTCTTTATTTTAAAAAAAAAAAAGATTCCCGTGCCTCCTCCATGGGCAACTAGGCTGGGTAAGTCAGTCAAGCGGAGGAGGAGAGCTAGGTTTAAAGCCTTAAAAAAACAAAAAGACACCACTTTTTTCAGCAGCAAAGAGCAGGATACTACCAGTCAAGTATCTAACATTCCTTACAAAAACCTATGTTAATGTAACAATGCTGTTACATAGCTTCATAGCCAGAAGTTTAAAAAAACAAAACAAAAAAAAAACACGCCAGCACTAAGATCCCGTGTCAGATTTTTATTAAGGCTCACCTACACTGTGACTGGCTTCTGCCTGCTTCCAAGGGAAGTTTCCTCCAGGGGGACCTTGATTAGCATGCCCTGCCCAGGTCCTAGGCAGGAAGATCTTAACTAGCACACCCTGCTTTACATCTCCCTTCTTTGCTCAACTTTAAAAACCAACCCCTGGGCAGGGGGCACCAGTCAAGGTCCCCCTGCCTTCCTCCTCAATCGTCCCCCCCACCCCCCGACAACAGGTCCTGCCAGGGGGAGACAGCCTGGACACCTGGCCTCTCCTACAGGGAATGATGTGGTGGGAAATGGGGGCATGGGCAGGGAGACCTTGACTGGCATGCCCTGCCTCCCCTCTCTGCCTGCCATGGGCAACCAGGCTCTGGCCAGGAGAAGCCAACCTGGACACCTGTCGTCCACCTCCTCTCTTCAAGCCCAGTACTGTGTATGGAAGACAGTGGCTAGGCTTATCCACTGGGTTTCATAGTCAGTCATTTTAGGAGCACTTTTAGGAGTACAATGAATTTTAAAGCAATGGCTAAAGTTATTAATTCCCCTGAATTTCTTTGAATCACTTAACTGCCATCTGGTCCCCTCTGAATCCCCCTCCCCCCCCAACTCTCCTTTTAAGTTCCTACATGATTCACAGGAATTCAGGGGGCCAATTATTATTTTTTATCCTACGTGTTTGAAAATGATAAACCTAAGCACCATCTTCCATATAGTGCCCTGCAGTTTGGCACCATGGCAAGCTCACCGGCCCACAAGCATGGGGGAAACACCATGGGGGGCTTGCGGGCTTGGCAGGGATGATCCTATGTCAAGATTACCTGCTTTTTAAATTTTTGATTGTTTTAATTTTATTTAAATGTAAAATAATTAAAGGCCAGTGTAAACCAAATTTAAACGTGTTTCGCAGGTCATCCTGGTTTGCAGCACTGTTTGGAAGAGCTTTAGGCCTCTTCTGGGCACCTACAACACTTATGGGATGCTGCCTAGGTAGCAGGAAGATAGCACCTAAGCAGTCTCTTCCATACGAGACAGCTATTGCATTGTTTTGCAGATGTACTGGGTGACTTTTGCTGCCTAGGCAGGTTGTATAAAAGAATAAAAATATAAATGATTCCTATAAAAGTACTGTATAAAATACTGGCAAGTACTTTCCTGCAAGTACAATCAATTTCACGGTATGGAGTCAATACAAAATATATCGTTCATTGCAACTTCAATCCTTTAATTTTGCAAATTGTAAAGTTAATTGTAAATCCTTTGTTGTAAATAAAATCCTTTGCTGTACAGATTTTCATACAATGGGAGGGGCGGGTTGGAGAATGGCAGTATGGGATAGTGATAAGCCGCTTTGGGGGATGGGGTTGGAAAGGAAAGGGAAAGGAAAGGGGGTAGCGATAAGCTGCTTGGGGACTGGGAGTAGGAAGCACTTGCACTTAAGGGCAGGGGGACACGTAGTAGCCTGGGTGGGCTAGGAGCTGCAGGTAGCCAGCTGCCGAATGCTTGCATTCTGGGCAGTACCCAGCCATGCGGGCAATATGGCAACCCTATTCCAGGGGTGCTGCGGTGGCAATAGGTTTGCAAACCAAGAGGGGAGTGGTTCGTCCAGCCTAGAGAGCAGGACAAGAGAAGGCTTGAGACGCGATGCACCCTGTAAGAGACAGAGGTGAGCGCCTCTCCAGCCCGGGGAACCACTCCCCTCCCCGTCTGCAGTGTCCTCTCCGCAAGGCCCAGGGCAGAAGCAGGCAATGCCTTAGCCTGGCACGGGGGGTGGGCCAAGCAGAGAATTCAAAGTGCAACGTGCACGGCTTGAGAATCTTGGGTCAGCTCCATGCTAATGGCAGACAAAGTGGTCACCTATCTTCTCCCCCAGATACGCAAGCCAACAGGGGGCACACAAGGATTGGCCCTGGCCAGATCACCAGTTGGGAATTCCAAGAAACTGCTCCACTTCTGGGAGAAGGTTGCAAAGCCCAATGGCAACATTTCCCCATGGCATTTCTGCCAGGTCCCTCCAGCTGCGCAGGGCTGTGGGGCACTGTGAGAAGCCCGGCCATTGAGGCTCTAGCAAAAATCCTTGTGGCAGCCCTGCTGCCTGCACATTGTTGTGAGCCAGAAACCACTACTACTACTAATATTTTTTTTAGTACTACTAGGTGTACGCAGCGCTTTACAGTCACAGATTTTCAAATACAGGTACCTGTCCACTGGGCTTACCATCTGGACAAGGTTGAGGGGAACACAGGGAGGGACAGACAGACAGACAGACACACACACCACCCATTTTATAGGTGGGGAACGGAGGCTGAGAGATTGTGACTTGCCAAGGTCACCTAGTGAGTTCATGGCTAGGGCAGGATTTGAACCCTGGCTTCCCAGGTCCAAGTCCAGCAGCTTATCCACTACATCACAACATGCAAACTGCTACTGGAAACATGTGCCCGGTTGTTGACTGCATAGTCTAATAGCCATGAGTAAGCAACTGCTCGGACTATATTCTCTTGAGCTTAATCAGCCATCTTCATCTCATTAACAGCCCAGGGAACAGGCCCCTTCTTGTCTTGTGTATCACAGACTCCGTCTTTACAACCGTATGCTAGCTAGTAGCTACCAGTGTTTGTACTGTGATTGGCTAAATTTTCAACTAATACAAACCTAATGAATTTTCAAACTCAGCATTCAGTGCAGAGTAAAAGGTTCATTCCAGCCATGAAGTACTGGCAGGTATGAACCCCTTTGGGTTGATGGGGATAGTAGGGGCTAGATCACCTCTGGGGTAAGAATAGCCTGGAAGAAAGAAACAGCTGGGGTGGCTCCTTAGTCCCATAGTTTGATGCAGCTGCATGTCATGCTTAAGGCGGGATATTGGGAAGTGGGGTGGAATGCAGCACCTGCCTGTGTATTAGGTTTGTTGCACTAAACCTGTGGGTGGGGGCTGCCCACATGCACATGAATACATGCAGAGGGCTGCCTGTCTATTCGCTCTACATGCTAAACCATGCGAGAGTGGGCTGTACAGACTGAACAGATTGCAGCAGGCTCTCATATCATTTGAGAACACCCACAGGGTTATTCCATATTTACACCAGGGCAAGTGTTATTAATTATTCCAGCTTTGATCACAGTTACTGTGCTCAGAATTTGATCCTTTATGTTATACTTCCATATAGAAGATTTATAATATATAGAATAAATATATATGTATCTAACCTATATATTTTAGAGGCAGAGAGATTTAGGAAGATAACAGCAGTTATATCCACAGAGATTTTTTAAAGAATAAATTCTACCCAGGGTCAGCACATGGGATGACAAAATGCTCTTTTTCTTGCAGAGTCATTACCAGAATGACAGACACTCATACTTGTGCAATTTAGATTTCCTTCTTTCAGCAACAACCCCTTTGACCTTCTTGTTATGAAATCTTTTAAATGGCAAAGCCTTTAAAAAATAAAAACAAACAACACACTTTTCTAACCAGCAGAAGAGTGCAATATTACCACTAAAGTATCTAACATTCCTTATAAAACCTGTGTTCATGTAGTATCGCTGTTAGACAGCTTCATAGCCAGAAGTAAAATAAAAATAAAAATGCCAGCACTAAGGCCCTTTTCAAATGCACCGCCCCTCCCCACCTGCCATAGCGGTTGCACGGACGCCCCCCACCCCCACCCACTTGTCCATGCAAAAAAGGGCCTAAGATTCCATGTCAGAATTTATTAGAGCTCAATAAATGATTAACAAAAATAATTTGATAATTTTGTCAACACTTAAACTATACATCTTCTGCCCACCAGCACAAGGCTTCCTTAAGTGTAGGTTCAGAAGTAAATATGGATAATTTCAAGGCTAAGTTCTCTACAAATTTAGATTTCTAATTATTATTATTTGGGGCTGCTATGTCAGGAGGCTTTCAAGAAACTCTGCATTTAACTATGACAGTTTTCACAAATACTCTATCTTTTATGCTTAGTATGTTGCATAGATGAGTTTACAATGGGTTTTTCAAGTTAACTATTTGTGAAATTCCTAAGAAGAACAGCATAATACTGAACGCTGCAATACGTAACGTGCTTTTCTAAGCGGGGGGAATTACACCAGTTAAAAGAATTTTTTTAAAGTATGCGATTGTGTAATTGAAGAATGTAGTACACTACATGCACACAGGAAGACTGATTTGGAATTATTCAAGGCACTTAATTTCAGCACTTTGCTTGGTCATGCCACCTTTAACATAACTTTTTTTTAATATGGAATTGCCCAGAGACAGATATACAGCAGGGCCCTCCAATTCTTCTTCCCAGCCCCCCTCCCTAACATCCGTACACCTAACAGACTTGTTTTTTTCTGGATTAAAAAGGTGTGCTGGATGGCTGTTGAGCACTGAACAGTCGTGCACTATACATCCTGCAAAAGTAGCAAGTAAAATACACAGCATCTCTGGAATAAAGAAAGGACACCGATTAAAGAGATCTGGATAAATCAAGTTTCATACCTCTCAACTTCTCAAGCGGCCAAAGCCCCACCTCTCCTGCGCATGCATGTACGTACACGTACACACACACACACACACACACACATACCCCTTTCCAAGTGCATCAAGACAGAGCTCTCTTGCTTATCATTCCACTTGAATTCCTTTTATTCCATCATCTCTCCTTTGCCTCCTCCCAGGAAAAAAGCTTGAGGACAACCAGGAAACAGGTGAGTAAAGCAAGAATACTGGCACTTTTGTCTCTCTCTCCTAAAAGAGGGAGAAAGGGAATCAGCACCCAAAGCAGGGCTGTGACCCCCTATAACGAGGGACTGTGGGATGGTAAGGGATTGTACTATATGCGTCAATCTTGAAAGCTTTTGTGTGGGCAAATCCTGCACGCTGGAGGAACCTCATTTTCCTCAGCAGGGCTCCACACGCAGCTTCCAGAATACCAAATATTTCCCTAACACATTAGTAAGAATGTATGTATGTTTCATAAACTAGAACTATTTTGTTTAATATTCATAAGCCATGCACCTTAGAAGAAAGAAAAACACTGGAATTGGGAAACTGCCAACCTCTCTCCTTTGCACCTTAAAAATATGGAACAGCTCTACTGCTTTATGAGATTGAAAAGCATGGATGCCAAAGGAACCGCCAGTGCAATCAACAGCCTGCCCCAACTACAAACTTCAGAGGTAAGCAGAAGAGAGCAAAATATGAAACATGTGATTTTCAATACTTACAATGTATTCAAATCAAGTGCAGTTTTAAACTAGAATACTCAAAAGCACTTCTGTGTCAAGGTTTGTGCATGCTAACTTTCAATGTTCAATCCCAGCTGCATTTGTCATGAAACTATATTTTATTTTACAATACCCATCCCCCCCCAAACACCCCCCCCAACCCAAAATATTTACCTTGGGCCCAAAAATAAACTTGGGAATTACCAGTCTGCAAAGCAAAAGTTATCTGCAAATGAAAACAGTGGGATTAGAGTGTAAGCCATTGTGCAAGCTTAGTTATAGTGGTCATTGACACTCCCACTAGATTCCAAATATTAGTCCTTGCTTGTCATGCCAGAAATGCAGGTTTTGTGCACATGTTAAGACTACATCTTCCTCCTGGATAACAAATGGTGGACGCACAGCAGAGAGGACAAGAAGGATCTCCAATAATGACCCCAGAAAATGGTGAGGCAGGTTTTCCCCCTGGTCAAATAAAGCTGTGTGTCAGAGGTATTCAGTTTGGTAGAGGCAAACAAGAAAGGGAACACGAGAATAAAAAGAAGAAAAAAGCCCTGGTTGAAGATTTAGCTGGTCTGTAATTATGTTGTTTATTTCTGTTTCATTTACATACAAATCTCTTTCCCCATACATGTGTGCCTTTAAAAGTCCTGTAATGCTCACTGGTATGAAAAAATTACACCATCATTAAGGACTATGACCAGAGGGAGAAGAGGATTGCAGATACTGACAATAAAAGTTTAAAGAGATATATTGGAGGAATAAAAACATTGCAGTGGTTCTGGCCAGCTTGATAAGTTGTCATAATCATAGGCTGTTTTTAAATGAACGCCGCCACACCTGCCCACTGGGTGTGCAGGATGTGTGTGCGGTGGGGGGGCCCATCCATGTAAATGCTGTGGCGATAGGTTGGGGGGGGTCCATCCCATGCGAACAGCATGGGCGGTGGGGTGTGTGTGCATGCGCGTTCCCGTGTAACGCCCATCTCCACCCATCACCCACCCACGGAGCCATCTGGCAAACCCGAGGAGGCTCCGTGGGTGGAGATGGGTGTGTGCCCGTGGGAATGGGTGCACACCCAACCTCCACCCACTGTGGCAGCACACCCATCCCCCCCACCCACCACTGCCCATGTAAAAAGGGCCATAGCCTAAATACATCAATAATCCGTTACTGAACCACTGCAAAGCAAGGTAGAGAGCTAGGTAGGCATAGTTTATACTGTGAATACTAGACAAAGCTCCAGAAGAGAAGATGAGTTATGACAGGTAGGCTTAGGGATGGGAATTTCGGATTCGAACATAGCTGAATCTACCCAAAAATGGCTGATTCGGTTCTATCAGAAAATTCAAATCTTTTTCGATTTCGGACAATTCAGATCTTTAACACTGATTTTTTAATTCGGATTTTTTGTGTTGCAGTTTGATCCCATTGACTTCAATGGGGAAAAATGCAAGCAAAAAATCTGAATCTGAATTGAGATCTGAAATTCCTAAAGAACCAAATTTGAATCCGAAATTCCCCCTGGAGTCCCACCCCTGGTAGGCACTGTAAAGTAGGAAGCATTTCCTTCTGTTTGTTACCCAAGGCAGAGTGACAAAACTGCATTAAGGAAGAGTTTGATTTTTAGGCTATCATATAACTTTTCAAAGGGATGTTCTCATATTTGGAAGAAGAGGTGGGTCTTGAAACAATTCAGAAAGGTACAGCTAATATGTAATAAGTTTACAAAAATTAAGGTACTCCCCATCAAGAAGTAGCAAAAGGGTATGTACAATTTAACAATATTATGTACAGAGAATGAATGGAGTGTGGTAAACACGACTTTGCAATGTTTTGAACATTGAGAAATATAGGAAGTTTATAAAACTATTTACAGCACTTTTCCTGCAGACATTCCACACATGACAGGGTCATTACCATTATGTCTTCAGTTATTTGGAAAGATGTCTGTTCCGTGCATGCCAGGAAATGTAGAGAAGGCTTATTTTGCAGAGGGGTAAAGGAATCTGGAGCACGAACATCTCAAACTGTCATCAAAAGTGCCAGAAGTCTTGCAAGCTCAGACATTCATAAAAGGTTCTGTCCCCACCAAAACATAAACTTGAAAATAGAGTTTGGATGTGGCCTCAACAGAAAACCCACCAAGACCCAAATGTGTGTCACCCAAATATTTCAGCATTTGACTACATCCACTCTACTTCACAAAACGTGAAGGGGTTCAAAGTAGGGTTCTAATTTAGCCTGGCTCCACTTTGATACAGTAGTCTCAGGGTTACTATTTTTGAAAAATTTATCCACAAGCCTTGTGATATTAGGTCTTTGTAAAGCAAAGTCAGGAGACGTGATACAAATGAGAATCTCAGCATTCTCCCCTCCCTTGTCAAAGTGAGATTCTTTTAACCCACAGGCTTTGGAGAAAAGCTTCAAAATAGGATTGTAACAGACTCTAAAGACTCAAACATGAACCACCTCTACTGATACCTGGGTGCTTTGGGGGACTGGATGAGGGTGAGTCAATTAAAGCTGAACCCTGACAAGATTGAAGTGATGATGGCTGGCCAGTCTTGTGACGTGGAGGGGACTAGGACACCTGTCATTGATGGGGTCCATCCCCCTCTGGTCACTCAGGTTCACAGCCTTGGAGTGTTCTTGGATCCATCGCTGTGCCTGGACTGTCAGGTGGTGGCATTGGCCAACACTTTTCACCAACTCCATCTAGCAAGGAGACTGCGGCCTTTTCTTTCCGATTCAGATCTGGCCACTGTCATCCATGCTTTCATTATCTCAAGGCTAGATTACTGCAATGTGCTCTACATGGGGCTGCCCTTGATGACTGTTTGGAAGCTACAGCTGGTGCAGAATGCAACAGCTCAGTTCCTTTATGGTACGAGTCGCTGGGAGCACATTACACTGGTGGTCTGAAGTCTGCATGGCTGCCTATAGCTTTCCGGGCACAATTCAAGGTGCTGGTTTTAACCTTTAAAGCCCTAAATGGTCTGGGTTCCATATATCTGAAAGACTGCCTGTCCTACCATGTCCCTTTGCGGCCCCTACGGTCGGCCGGGGATGCCCTCATGCATGTTCCATTGGTTACCCTTGTCCATGGTGTGGGGGTGCGGGGAAGAGCGTTCTCTGTTGCTGCCCCATGTTGTGGAAGTCCCTTCCCCGGGAGCTGCTCTTGAGTCCGAGCCTGCCTATCTTCCGGAGGCGGGGCAAAACTTTTTATTTGGAAAAGCATTTGGCAGGCAGGGATAGGTGGGGTTTGGTTGGGTTTCTGACTGGGGTTGTGGGGGAACATGGAGTTTGAGGGGAGGGTGTTTTTATTGTATTAATTTTGATGTTTTTAACTGTTTTGTGTGTGGATTGAGAGCTGCCCTGAGCCTTGTGTAGGTTAGCTATCTCAGAAGCTTTATGATTATTGCCATTGCATTAAAGGAAATACCAACCTCTCCGTCTGCTTGGGGTGTGTGTGATGTCTAGACAAGGAAAAACTATATTTAAAAGTATATCAAAACAAATTTTAAGTATGTTCCACATTTAAAAATTACTGTAAGCAATTCTCTCTTTTAGATACCTTGCCAATGGTGTTTTCATGATCGCTCTAATTGGCAGTAGGGGGTGGGGGTGGGGAGGGGGAATATGATTTCACAAAATTAAGCAGCCAATTCCTCACTTTGAAAGCTAAAGTTGCCTCGGAAACACTGCTGCTTCCACAGTCATCTAATTTTGCCTCTTTTGTCCCATGGGACCAAGCTTTAGAGAGGCATCATTTATTTACAGGGCTTTCCATGGGCTTCAGTTATCGGCCAATAATACTGTGGACACACACTTCTAATGGTCTATGTTTTGAAACCGAGTCTAATCTAATGGCACAGAGCCCAAACTCCTTTTGCAGCATAGCCATTAAAGGATGTAGGTTATTGCTGTTGTCACCATTGATATTTGTCATTGTAATGTAATTAGGGCCCTAAAATGATGCATTACAGCCCTTGTCACAGCTTCTATTAAAATCTTTTCTTCTGCTCACTGAACTGCGACCTGCTTTCTGATGAATAACAGACAGACAGCTTTAGGGTGAGGAGCAGATTTATCAAAGAAGTATTTTTCAGCTTTGGAAATAAGAAAAGAAAAAAAAAAGGCAACCTAGGAAGAAAAGCACAAGGGCTGAGGGGGGGCACACAGCACATTTGAATTTCATCTGACCACTTGAAATTCTGATTGCATCTGATGAATCTTGCTTAGACAATATATTCCCAGCCTGCGAATCACATGGTTAATCAGGGTTCTAATCTGCTATCCATCACCCTATGCCAGCACTGTAACTTCCAATCAAATTTATAGGTGATGTGGGTCACGCATCACTGAGCAGCTACATTCACGGATATCCCATTTAAACAGGCACAGATTCTGAAATGCTGTTGTTAGGGTTACTGAATGTTATAGTACTATTCAAGGCTTTATGAAAGCTCCTGATAAACAGCTGCTAAATTATTGCCTGTGGATGTGGCGTGATGTTCCAAAATAGCATTAATGGCCCAATAAAAGGGCAATTGTTCATGCCAAAATATAAAAAGGATAGTTTTGGTGCCACAGTCTGTCAAATATGTTAGCAAACGCTGACACTTCTATTACTACTTTCCCTATTCACAAAAGGCTTGTTTTTTGCCTAGACACACACACACCCCAACACTGATGCTAAAATGACGTAGACTGCAATCCTCCAACCACTTACTCCCGAGCAGCCCTATTGAAATCAATGGAACTAACTCCTGAGTCTTAAGTGCTTTGAAGATTGCAGTCAGAGGGTTTTTGTAAAAATAAAGGAAAAAACAAAACAAAAAATGCCCACAACGTGCTCATGTCCACCAATCGGCAAAGGCAAATAAACTATTTAAGGTATTTTAGTTTTCTAAAGCTGCATTTATTACCACAGAAAAGCAAACACTTATCAGTTACAGTTTGCTTTTCGGCTACACTTTCTCATATGCATAAAGAAAATACATCCTATGAACACAAAAATAGTCCCACTGAAATCAATGGGACTATCCTGGTGTAAGTGCTTTCAGGATTGGCGCTGAAAATCATCATCATCATCACACCAAGATGGCAGCCAAGTTAAAAAAAAATTGAAGAGTTCCAGGTCAATCAATATCCCCAATTCAAACTATTCCTAAAGTAAAGTGTTGTCTTTAATAGAACTTAATCTCATGCTCAAAGTTAGGAACACGCTTAACAGCTATGGGATAGGATTTAAGTGTGGTCTTGTTTTATTGAGCGAACTACAGAAGGAAAAATAAAAGCTCTATAAAATTTAAATATGAAAACACCTAATAATCTTCAAATATGCAGGAAATTCAAAATTATTTTTAGTTATTTTTACTCCTTTATAAGAAAACAACAAAATTAGAATGTAATTTATAGGGCATAAGCTTTTCAGGGGGGAAATTATTTCTTTTATGTTTCACAAAGTTACATAGTTGTTATGATTATAAACAATTGTTGGCAAAGAATTACCACTGTAGGCCTGTCACCAGAATGGAAACAAAACTACTACATATGTATTGTTGAAATAAAACAGAATAATAAAACACTATTGGGAAATCCATTTCAGCAGCCAGTAGAAAATATATATATGCAATTACACATCCCCCCAAAATCATCTAGAACAGCTATTTCAGATTTAATTTGTTTTACACAGCGCAATCTTTGCCAAGGGAGATGGTTCTAGTTTATTAAGTGCTCACCAAGAGTGTAGGCATACCGCTAATACCTAAAAACAAACATTTCACAGATTAGTGAGAACAAAATAAATCTGCTACATTATGTAAGATGTACCCCCCAAGATTCTGATGAAAACATATGCAAAGGCTAATCTTAGCAGGTCACAGAGCATTCAAGGAGTGCAGAATGTCTTGTTTTAAGAGCACAAAACTCAAAGCATCTGCTGTGGTAGAGACCTCTGGAAGTCAAAAGGCTCCCTCAGAAAAGCACTGTTGGACCTGAAGCATAAACTTGTCTTGGGATGCTTACTCCACTTCTCCAGAAGGGTGGAAGATATTGTAAGCCTTGAATATAAAAATGTCACCCCAACCAGACACATTCTGTTTTGAACAGGATGCAAGGTCCCACCAGAGTAGAAACCTTCAGCACAGACTCCCTGACATCTGCTAAGGCTACAACATCTGGACCTACTAGTAACCTGCTTGCAGTGACATGCCCTATTTTTTATTGATTTCTCTGAATTATAAAGGAGCATGTCAGGAAGCAGGGAAAGTGAGCAAACAGAGGGCTTCCAGCTGGCCATTGCCAAGGAGTTGTCTTGCTCCTATTTATTGGAAACTAATTCCCCAGTGTACCTAATCCTTCAGCTAATACATCTTCACACTGACTCTTCAGATACGAATTCCTGACCTCTGCCTTATTCTTTGGCTTGATGACAGATTGGACTAACCTTGGCCTGACTCTTAGATTACGGCTCTGGTTTACCCTGGTGGCTGTGAACCTGTTGCTTAACCATCCAGTGAATCCCCGCCCCCCAAGTTTGGGGATTGAGGATCTCTGGCCCCAGCTGGCTGAAGTGGATCCTGACACCTGAGCCACAAAACCTAGTTCCAAAATCAAATGCCAGTTTCAAAAGGACACCAAACAGAGAGAGATACAGAAAAGTGCTGCTTTTCTGAGTCAATGACTCAAGCTGATGGGATGCTCTACTGCCTGGGAGCTATAGAAAATTGAAGTACAGGTAATGGAGGTGTGACCCATCTCCTGCTAACCATTCCCAACTACCGGTAGCCAGGGATTTAAGCCCCAAGTAGTAAGCATTTATGGTTATATCCTCTAGTTTCCGTTTGAAGCTAGTTATGGTGCTGGCTTTCACTGCCTCCTCTGGCAAGAGTTCCATAGCTGTATTGTCTGCTGAATGAAAAAGTACTTCCCTTTCATTCGTTTTAAATCCGCCGCTATTTAACTTCAGAGTGTGTCCCCTTGTTCTCTTATTGTGTAAAAGGCAAACAATAGTTCCCTATTTACTTTCTCCATGCCAGTCATGATTGTATAACAGTCTACCATCACATTCTCCCTCAGTCACCTTTTCTTCAAGCTAAACAGCCCTAACCTGTTGAGCCTCTCTTCAGTCGATCCACACCTTCTATCATCCTCATTGCATTCTCTGAACTATTTCCAATTCTATATCTTTCCTGAGATGGGGCAACCAGAACTGCACACAATATTGAAGGTGGGGTCGTACCAAAGATTTATACAGCAGCATTATGATCTTTCCCCTTTTATTTTCTATTCCTTTCACAATAATGCCTATGTAGCAGGGACAGTTATGCTCATGGTAAATATTGGCAGGATCCACACCAGTCTCGCACTCAGTAGGGGAATTTCCAACTCCAGTGTCCTTTAGCGTACAATCTAGCTTTCCCATTACCATTATATAGTTTCCTACATACATACACAGTCCTTGTGAGGCATAGGCTTCTCAGTCCCAGCCCTCTGGACAAGGCATAGTCCTTCCTCAGGCCAGGTGCCTCTCACACATTCAGCTAAATCAGCCTCTTGGGCTGTTCTCCAACAGTTCCAATATTTTCCTTTCTAGGATTGCCATACCTCCCCTTTACTCCAGGATGTTTATGAAAAATACATGTTGGTTCCAATGCAGCCCTGTATCATGTATTTTTCATAAGTATCTTGGATTAAAGCAGATACCTCTGGCAACCCTACCCTTTACTCATGGCTTTGTGGGCCAGGCACCCTGTGAGCTTGGCTTGCCAGGAGACAAAGCCCTGCCTTAGCTCCTGTTTCTCTCAACTTTCTCTTCTCACTGAGCCCTTCCTAGGCTGTTCTAGCTTGTGGCTCCATAGCCACACCCAAAAACCTGGGAGGCAATTAGGCACAATCCTAACTCTTAGTGGTGCCTGTTGCTCTAGTAGCCCCTGCTTCCCAGTTGCGGGTGCTACTCCCTTAAAAGGCCAGTGTCTCTTTTGGCTGCACCCTGTCACAGCCTAACATTGTTTGCCTTTGCGACTGCTGCAGCACACTGAGTTGATGTCTTCAAGGAACTATTCACAAGCCTTCTCCTGAGTGGTTACACCCAGATCAGAACCTAGCATTGTGTATGTAAAGTGAAGATTATTTTTCCTTATGTGCATCTCCTTGTGCTTATCAACCCCAAATTTAATTTGCCTTTTTATTGTCCATTCACCCTAGTGATGCAAGATATCTCTGTAGTTCCTCACTGTCTGCCTGGGTCTTAACAATCCTGAATAATTTGGTGTCATCTGCAAATTTACCCACCTCACTCTTTACACCTTTTTCCAGACCATTAATGAATATGTTAAACAATACCGGTCTCAGTACTCAACACTGCTTTCCTCTCTCCAACTTGAAAAATGACCATTTAGTCCTACCTACCCTTTGTTTCCTATCTTAGAATTATAGAGTTGCAAGTGACCTCAAAGGGTATCTAGTCCAGCCCCCTGCTCAATATAGGAAATCTGCCGCAACCGCATCCCCAACAGATGGCTATCCAGTTTGAAGACCACCAGCAAAGGAGAGCCCACCACCTCCCTACACAATTTGTGCCACTGTCAAAGCTTTCTTGTAATTTGAGCCCATTATTTCTAGTCTTTGAAAGAAAGAACAAGTCTTTGCCGCCATCCTCTCTGTGACAGCTTTTCAGGTAGTGGAAGGCCACTATCATGTCTCCCCTTAGTCTTATCTTCTCTAGACTAAACAATTCAATCTAGCTATTTTGTAACGATCTTATCTGCAAAGACCTCATGGTAACGTAAGAATTAAATATATACTTACTTACTAGACTAAACATACCCAGCTTCTTCAACCTTTCCTCATAGGGACTTGGTTTCCAGACCCCCGACCATCTTGGCTCCCCCGCCCCTGAACCCATTCCAATTTGCCGATGTCCTTCTTAAAGTGTAGTGCCCAGAACTGGAAACAGTACTCCAAATGAGGTCTGATCAGTGCAGAATAGAGTGGAACAGTTATTTCTCATGACTTGGAAACAACGCTTTAATGCAGCCTAAAATTGTATTAGCCTTTTTGTGGCTGCATCACACTGCTGACTCAAGTTCAGTTTGTGATCAACTACAATCCCAAGGTCTGTTTCACATGTATTGCTGCAAAGCCAGGTACCGCCCCATTGTGCATTTGATTTTTTTTTTTTTTAACCTAAATGCAGAACTTTACATTTCTCTCTGTTGGAACTTCATTTCTGTTAGTTTCAGCCCAGTTTTCCAACTTATCAAGATCATTCTGAATCTTATTTCTGTCTTCCAAGACGTTAACTATCCCGCAGAAGACAGAAATAAAATCCAGTCTTTTAACCAGCTAGCAATCCATGACAGGACTCTTCCTCTTACCCCATGACTACTTTAGTCTTCTAGATATAGTTCACAAAATTGTTCACCGTTATTTCAAAATCACTCACACCATTATTATGCCCTGGCCACTCCTGCTGTCTACTTGTGCAGGTTTTATTATATGCTCTATTCTTTCGTTGGTATAATCACCTGTTAGGTATAGCGCATCCTGCCTTGGTGCATGGGATTAGACTAGATGATGCTTGTGGGTCCTTCCAGCCCTATGATTCCAAGTTTAGAAGGATTAATTTTTAATTCTCAACGATGAGCATTTTCAGACGAGCAAGCAGATGGGATGGGGTCCATGGCTGCAGCGTGGTTCTGCCAAGGAGCACCTGTGCAGGTGGAATACAGGGGGAGCGATTCAAATGGACAGCTCCCAGTTTGGCTAACCCAGCCACAGAGACTGCCACTGTACATTTGGCTACCATTGTACAGAGCGCTCTGGATTTCGGTCTTCTAAGATGTTAGCTAGTGGCTCTACGCATGGCTCTGTGGCTCACGGGTGTGCACAGCCAGCCGTTCCAACTTCAGATGGGCAGTCAGATCTGAGACTTCTGTGTGACCATGTGGGGTAGCATCTTATCTGAAAATACCCCGTGTGTAATCTACTAAAAGGCAAAATATAAGTGTGACCCCACCAGACTGCTATAGAAACTATGACACACACTACACTATCCATCTTGCTTTGCCTATTTGCTCTCTTTACAATCCTCCTAAAAGGATAAAGTTCTGTAAATTTGATACTCACACTTCCATACATTCATTTCAATATTTTTATGCCATTCCCTTTTATTTGTATTATGTATTTTATGTGTGAGACTTTTTAATATTTTAGTTTTTGTAAGCCGCCTCAAGCTACATAAGTAGGAGAGGCGGGGTATAAATGAAAGAATAAATAAATAAATAAATTTTGCACAAAGTATTGCATACAGCAACATAAGCAATAAACCAAAGTGGCAGAATCTTCAGAACCAATTTACTAATGTACCTACGGCTCTCTGGACTGTAGAAAAAGTGGTAAGAGAAAAGATTTACCTTATTTGGCATCTCTGCAACCATGTGGAAATCACTTTAGTAAGTAAAACACATGTTAAATCACTTAAGATTAAGAGAATAAAAAGCAAATCATCTGAGCTGATGCAGGGATACTTTTGAAATCAGACACTTGAAGAAAATCAACAATATGGGGTAATATCTTCATTTAACAGTGTGAGCAAGGGACAGTGTGAAGAGGTAATCAGCAAGAATATTCACTTCACTCTGGCCCAAATCAAATAAAATAAGCTAATTTCTACCTGGGTTTATCTCTCACAGATTCTGTCAGAGAGACCCAGAAGAGACTGCCAATGGTGGCTGTCCAAGTGCTGCAGGACAGGCAGGCCATTTAAGGGATAGGAGAAGCCACGTACGGCAGGTGCCATTGCTTTAAGTAACTGTATTAGGCACTGCTGTGTGTTTGGGCTTTGTTGAGCCACAGCCCATCTTAGCCTGGGAATTCATCAGTGGGTCGTGAGCACAGCTAGTGGGGGGGGGGGCTCTCACGAGGCAGGAAGGAAAATGAGGGCACAGAGTAAACTTGAAGCTCACAGGCCTCTTCCTTCTAGGCTTTATGGAGGCCTCTTCCTTCATAATGAGTGAAAGCAAGAAGATATGCTTCCCCTTCATAATTCCTAGGATGGAACAAACATGCCCAAGAAGGGGGCGCTGACAACGGTGAAACCAGGGACCTGTGTTCACTGAATTTTCCACTTTGCTGACAAGAAGAACATAACAAATGCCATATGGAGTCAGACCAATCGTGTATCAAGCCCAACAACCTGTCTCAGACAGTGGCCAATTTTGGTTGTATGGGAGAAGTACCAGAAGTCACAATGGGCATCACTCCCTGCTCCCGACAGTAAGAAGTTCCCATCTCGTAATTTACTTGGCTAATAGCCATTAATAACGGACCTATTCTCTAAGAACATATCCAGTCCTTTTTAAAACCCAGCTATACTACTGGCCCTGACAACCTCCACTGGCAAAAAATCCATAATTTAACTGCATGGAGTGAAAAAATATTTCTTTTTATTTGTTTTAAATCTGCCACCAGTTAGTTTTGTGGAAGTGCCCCCTAGTTCTAGTGCTACTTGAGAGGGTAAATAAATGTTCCCTATCTACTTAAAACCCACTCCACTCAAAATTTTATAAACCTCTATCATAGTCCCCTCTCAGTCTTTTCTTCTCCAAGCTGAAGAGCCCTAACCTATCACGCCTGTCTTCGTACGGAAGCCATTCCAAACCCTTGATATTCTTGTTGCCCTTCTCTGCAACTTGTCAAGTTCTACTATATCCTTTTTGCGATAGGGTGACCAGAATTGCACACAATATTCAAGGTATGGTTGTAGCATAGATTTATATAGTGGCATTATGTTATTTTCAGTTTTATTCTCTATCCCTTTCTAAGTAATTCCTAACATTGTTTCCTTTTTTGATGGCTGCCACACACTGAGCTGAGCATTTCAATGTATTGTCCACAACTCCAAGGTCCCTTTCCTGAGTGGTTACTCCTAATTTAGAACCCAAAATTGTATACACATAGTTTGGATTATTATTCCCTATGTGCATCACTTTGCACTTGTCCACATTAAATTTCATCTGCCATTTAGATACCCAATCACCTAGTCTCACAGGATCTTCTTGCAATTCTTCAGTCTGCTCGTGTTTTAACTACCTTGAATAACATCTGCAAATCTGATCACCTCACTCTCTATTCCTTTTTCCAGATCATTGGTGAAGATACTAAACAGTACAGAGCCCTGCAGCACTCCACTATTTACTTCTCTCCATTGTGAAAACTGACCATTTAGTCCTACCCTTTGTTTCCTAGCCTTTAACCAGTTACCAATCCACAATAGGACACAACTTCTTATCCCATGACTACTTAGTTTCCTCAAGACTCTCTCAGGTAGTAAGTAATTTTATTCACTTGGTCATAGCCATAGCATATACACACATCAAAATACAAACATGTACACTTACACCTTGTATACATTAAATTGTAAAATAAGAATAGTTTTAAATCATAAGCTAGCTTAACTACCACCATTCTCATCCCGGGGGGATATATGCCACTTGGAAGTACCTTGGAAGTATCATTATAAAATAACTCCGCCTCGATTTTTTAACATAATATGAAATACATACTTTGTCTCCAAATTAATTAAATAAATTAGGATTTAGACCCGCTACTATCCATGAGCCCATCCAATCCCTGACTGTAACCTATTTGCATCCCAATATCTCAGTATCTTTATCAGGTAACCCTTTTCCGGTCATGTGCTAGGGAAGATCTCCCTTCATTACTTGTAAATCCCTCCTACCTCCTCTCCAGTGTGCCATGTCAGCTAATTCCAATTACAATTTCACTTTCCTCTTCTGCTCCTTGCAGTGTCAAAGATTGCATAAATCTTGCTCTTATGATAATGGCTTGTATTAGATACTCTGCTGCAGCTGGAATATATTCCCTCGTATTTATTGCATACCACAATAAGTTTAACGCGGTCCTTCCCGGTAAGTTTTCAATCAATTTGGACAGATATTTCCTCCTTATCCTCCTTCTTGGGCTATAGTGGGCTATACATCTGGCATTCGAAGAAAACATGATGTACCGTCTCCACATTAGCCTGGTCAAAGGGGCATATTCTCTCACTAAAACTCATCCCTTGTATCCTTCCTTGTAATACTCTTGTTGGGAGGGCATTAAATCTGGCACACATAATAAGATATCTCCCCCTCGCTGTCAAGTTATCTCCCAAATAGGGGGCCATCTCTCCCATTTTTGGGACATATTTTAGATATTCTTTAAGATGTCGCGTATCACTAACTGCGGCTATATCCTCCTGTTGGGCTAAATCCTTTAATTTGTTAGTATCATGTTCCTTAGATACCCCGTTTCCTTTCCTTCCAGATATTCCCTGGAGAACCCCATTTTCATCAGGTAGCTAGAGGTCGAAACTTCCCACGAATTCTGGAACTTATCGGCAGTATAGTATACCATTAGGCCTTTCCGGGCACTATTGTGGACTTTTAACCACATCTTGAGTGCCATCGCCCATCCCACCTGCTCCCAGCCTAGTTGTCCTGCTTCCAGTCTAACAGCTGCTGCTGGAGTACCCGGGGGAACTCTAAGTAGTTTTTGTAAGAATTGAAATTGTAAATGTCCCCATTTTTCTTTCGTTAAGGGAGCCCATAACTCTGCTCCATACAGGAGCTTTGATCTTAGCATTGCATTGCCTACCTGTATTGCTGGTTTAACCTCAAGTCTGTCAGAGTTATAGAAATACTTAGTTATTGCCCTGATAGCTGGTCTAACTGCCTCTACCGCCCTTTGCACATGAACTTTCCATTTTCCTGTCTGCTGAAAGTTCATCCCAAGTACTTAAATATGGGTACCTGCTGTAACATATTGCCCTGTATGTCCCATTTATATGTCTTCCTAGAGCTTGAGAATATCATTATTTTAGATTTATTATAATTTATTTTCAGGGCATTTAGCTCGCAATATCTAGCAAACTTCATTAGCTGCCTCTTTAGCCCTATCCTTGTTTGTGATACCAAGGCTAAATTGTCAGCAAACAAGAGGTATCCTAGCGGTCTTGCTGCCAGCTTTGGTGGATGAAATATTGCTTCTGCCATCTTGGGTATCAGATCATTAATGAATAAATTAAATAATGTGGGAGCCAATACACATCCTTGTCTGACTCCCACATTTGTTCCCACACTGCTCGACAGGAGCCCTGTTCTATCCACCCTTATTTTAATCTCAGTATTTTGATGTATCTTTTGCAAGAGATGGAGAAGCCTATGATCTCTTAACTTCCCCCACAGTAGACGCCGATTTACTGAATCAAAGGCAGTGCATAAATCCAAGAAGGCTACAAAGAACTGCTTATTCTTGCGCTTATATTTTTCTACTAAATGGAACAGCATGATACAGTGTTCAACTGTTGATCTCTGGCGTTGAAATCCTGCCTGTTCCGGATGTAGAATCTGGTTTTCCTCGATCCAATTGGTAAGTTTCCCCAATAGGACTTTGGCATAGAGTTTACGGACTATGCTTATCAAACTTATTGGCCTATAATTAGAGGGGTCCGAACGGTCCCCTTTTTTAAATACAGGTATAACGACTGCTATTACCCATGCTGCTGGCAGTTTCCCCGTAGCATTTATGGAATTAAACAGAGCCACTAACATAGGTACCTACCAATCTAGGTTTCCTCTTATACATTCTATCTGTATGCAATCCACTCCTGGGGCTTTGTTGCTTTTAGTTGATCTTATATAGGTCATTATTTCTTCTTGGGTTAGTTTAGGCCAAACAGGACTAGACTCTCTCATGAGGGACCTTATCAAATGCCTTCTGAAAGTCCAGCTACACTAGATTAGCTGTCTCACCCTTATCCACATGCTTATTTGTTCCCTCAAAAAACTCCAGTAGATTAGTTAGCCATGACTTCCCTTTGCTAAATCCATGTTGACTTTTCCCCATTATGCCATGTTCATCTATATGCCCAGTAATTCTGTTCTTGACAATCATCTCCACCAGTTTTCCCGGCAACATTGTGAGGCTCACTGGTCCGTAGTTCCCAGGATCATCTTTGGAGCCTTTTTTAAAGATCGGTGGTACATTTGTTACCCTCCAATCTTCTGGTACCATGGCAATGGGAAAAAATGCAGTGAACACAGTTCCCTGGCTATAATGCTACAGAGACCAAACTATTCAAAGCAGATGGAAATGAGCTGGAGAGTCCTCCAGGAGCAGATGGAGCTCACCCCTGGCAGGAGGCTTTGAGGAACTGTGGTTGTGGCTGACCCTCCAGACTGGGGACTGAATCAGAGGAGCAAGCCGAGCAAAGATGCATTTCTGAGATGTTCTGTGGATCTTATTTTGATTAATAACCAGTGCCTCTCAGAAGTCTCTATAGCAATCAGCAAATTGGTGGCCACATACTGAAAGGATCACATGAGAGCAGTGGCTACAATTTTGATCCACTAAGAGAAAAAGGACAGCTGAGCTCAGTGGGTTGGGAAGGTATATGAGTCATCAATTGGGCTTTCATGGGCCTTCAAAAAGCATTACACTTGCCTTCTTATATTTATTTCATTTATTCTTATTTCATCAATTTATATCCCGCCCCTCCTGAAAACAGCTCAGGGCGTTTCTTCCCATCAGAAACCCTGAGCGCACGCACTGGTAATGGACAGATCCTCAGACCAAATCCTTCTCCTCTGGTACAGTATGACTCACGGGAGCAGGGGGCAATTCTTCTATTGTCTAGTTTCCAAGTATCTGGCCAGAGGTTTTTAAAATGAATTTCTCCAAAATGTACACAGGAACAGTATCACACTATTTTTGCTTCTTTATCAAATTCAAACGGATGTTCTACCCTCACCCTCCCCCGCCACACACCCACACACCCACAGCATTTCCTACCCTAATTCTTACTTATACAAACCCTGAAAAAGCGTGCAATACATACAAGTATCTACACCATGCAAGTATTTGACTACAACAATTTTATTTCTAATGGAAAAGGCACGATGCATCAATACATGGTCTTCTTTAAGACTGACCACATATTTCTTTAAGACTGACTGACATTCACTGACCACATATTTACTAAGGGGTAGAGAGATTTTTTTAATCCACAGGCCACTTTGAAAATTAGCACAAGCCCCAGAGGTGGGCCAGATACAGGTTTTATTTATTTATATTAACATTTATATGCTGCCCCCTCCTGCCTCAGGCATCTCGAGGCAGTCACAGCATATTAAAAACATTTTTAAAAACATTAAAACAAAAATGATTCAATTAAAAAACAATACGCATGTCATATGTTGTTTTCTGTTTTTGTTTTGTCTTGTTTGTAGGCGATGGTGAAAGCTAAGCCATAATAAAATATTCATTCATTCAATATAAAACACCATCCCCCCCACCCAAACTCCCAACCTACCCCTCCTTAGGGATCCCTCTCACAAAANCTCAACCCACCCACCCCATCTCCCTCGGGAAAGGCCTAGCAGAACAGCTAGGTCTTGCATTGTCTGCGGAGAGAGGTTGTAGGTAGGATTCTTCAGTGGTCTACTCAGGATGGGAGACGGAAGTGGAGGATGCAAATGATAGATTAATGCCATGGATACATCCGCTATCCTTGAGTGTATGCCATGGTCTCTGCACCCTTCTCCAAGAGTGCACTTTTTCAGTGCTTGAAGTTGGGGCTGAACCAGGAATTAGTAAGGGGTCAAATAAAAAACAGCCAGAGGCCAGACTGGCTCAGATTCTGGACATTCTCCAGCCCTGCTTTAATAAGGTATCCAATAATATGTTATCCAATAGTTTGCTCATAGAATTTATACTTCTCTTATTAATTATTTGGAAATGGGTGGAGGGGAGCAGAAGTACAAAGAGACAACTCTGGAGAAGAGAAAGTGAAAAGTAACAATGGAATTTCCCCTAAATACTGCCATTTGTGTAATTTAAAATTTCTTCAATCTACTCCGAATCATTTTATTTTTTTTAATGGATTAGCTAGGCTAATGGCCACAAATCACTGCTAAGACCTAAACACGTGTGGAAATACACCCGCCTCTCACTACCTTTCCCTCTGTTTTCTCCATCTTATTTTCCACAAGTCAAAAGACCAGCAATTCCCATCAGCTAAAGTACTCCTAACAATAAGGCTGTGCATGGTTCTTGGAACAAGTCAATGGCTTCTAAGTCACTGCTACAGAAGCTGCTTTATAACTGTTATGCAGTGAATGAGCTGCATGTGGCAACTTCCCAGCAGACATAGCAAGGAGGAATGCCAACAAGACTGGTAGAGTGTGACAGAAGTCGGACAGCATTCTTTTACGATCCAAAGGGCCTTGCTAACTTAGGAGTCCATCTGCTTAGCGTGAGAACGTCTTCCCAATACATAGAAGCATTAATTGGCTGGAGTATGTCCATGTGCCAGAGTGAAGATGGAAAAATGTACTGAAATCAGCTCCCTACCCACAACCACAAAGTCTGCTACAATCTTTGCACTGCTTTCTCTTCGAGACTAGCTGTCTGACTGCAATCTTTGCTAGAGTGAATAGTAGGGATGGGCGATACAGATTTCAATTAATCCGTAACGGCTTGTAAAAGGCAGTTAAGGATTAATCCATAATCTGTAACACGCCTGTTGTAGTTTGGTTTAAAATCTATAAAAAAAAAATTTTTAAAAACCCACACCTCTGCATGTGAAAAATGGCCATGGCAGTGTCGTCGCCATTTTGAAAAAAGGCAGCCAGTCTCACATGCACGGTGGCCATTTTGTACATGCGCAATTTAAAAATAATAATATTTTCATTGATTTAAATATGGATCCGTAATACAGATCCATAATTAAAGATCCAGAAATTGAAGATCCAGATCCGTAATGGATCCAATGCCGTAATTTCCTCTGGATGCTCACCCCTAATGAGTGGTGTTCCCTTAACTGACTGGTGTATGTCATGGTAATGTTTGCTTACCCCTACTTATGTCCTTGCCCAGATACCTCACCATTTTTTGAAGGAAAACCCCCTACATTATCTCAGAGACAGACAGGAATGTTTTAAATGTCGCACCCTTGGTGCTCTTTTATGGTAACAGAATGCATCATTTCTCCTTTAAAACATACACAACCAGTAGGATTCCACCCCATTCATCTATTCTAACTCTTGTGTATTATCCAAACACTAGTTTGAGCGCTCTGGAGCTAAACTGTCCTTCTAGTACCAGCTTGCATGTTGCAAGAGGGCCCTGATCTCTCCTTAGTTTCCCGAAGTGATACCAGAAAAGAAATCTGCAATAAAAACCTTTAGATTTTTTTTTTCTAATTATTAACAAATGGGTATAACTTGGTTTCTTCCCCTTCTTCTAGCCCAAGCCCTCCTTTTAGAAACTATATAAAAAATGGAATATTCAAAAGTAGATATCTGTCCATTATCCTAACCACATTCTCTGTACTATGGTTTAAGCGCTTAAATACTGCTCCAAATGTTAAGCGTGATTAAGAAGCTGATATATTATCAAGGTGGAGAATTATTAAGTGGGTGCCAGACTTTCAATTACTTGTACAAGGTCAAACCTGCTTAAACGCTGTAACCAATGTTTATTACATTGTATTGCAGTGCTTTCCAGGGAGGAAAAGCAAAACAAAAAGCCAATAAAAAAAAAACCACCTCAACTTCATTCAGCAGACAGGACTTTAGCCTTCAATAAGTTAGGGACAAATGGATCTATTACTCTTATTTTCAAGGAATCATGATCCCACCAACGCAGTGAGGTAAACGTAGATTAATCTTCTTCAAGATTAATCTACTGATTTTTTAAAAGTATATCCAGGTCAGTCTCCTGGTGTCTTGTTTAACTGCTATCTATCATTGCACATTGCACAAGGAATTTAGGGTAAAAACAAGCAAGACGATAGCCCACACCAGGTGGGTGTCTAGTAGATGTTCACTGCCTATTTATCAGATGTCAGCCAGATATTATTCCCCACCTGTCATGCGGCCACCATCCACCCGCTACTCACGGTGTAGTCCAGGGACACTGCGGGCCCACAATGCGGGCAAATCCGGGCTTACGGGCACCTACGTGACCTCATCCCATCAGTTACACTGTGTGCAGCCTCCTTGCATTCAGGTCCACCAGCACCACACAGTCATGGGCAAAAAGCCAAGAGCACTCCGAGAAGGGACCGCATCCTGCCCTTCTCTCTGCCGTTGCTCTCACTGGCACCTTAAAAGCCCAACATACACCAAATTAAAATATGCGTTGTCCCAACTCATCATTGGTTTACAATGTGTACCCAATGCTCACTGCCAAGGCTGGGTCAGGTCCTCTCTAGTGAGCATCCCTGGTGTGGGAAGAGCTCCCTGGACAGCCTGAGCAGAGGCTGCGCACAACACAAGAAGCCGTACCAGAAGAACCTGAGTGGGTGAGATCTGAGTCTGGGATCTGCCTTCCTCCACTGCCCCCAGAAGCACAGGCAGAGGGGGCAAGGGGACAGGAGCGGCCACGCCAGCATTGCTAAGGTGCTAGGAGACCCCTGCTCCAACTGCTCTTGCTCTCCCTCCCTCCCAGAAGCTGAGACAGCCAGTGGAGATCCTGTTGTGCCCGTCCCTGCCCCGAAACCAGCAACGTTCATAGAGGCAGAGGAGAACGGTAAGTTGATGCACTGGGGGTGCTGGAGGGGGCTGCATTTCCATGCTTGCATGTTAAAGGTTTTCATTTATTACTATCTAATTATGTGGTTATTTTTCTTTGTTGTGTTCACAGGCGGCTAGGAGAGCACTGGGGAGCAGCAGGGTACTCCAATGGACACAGCGGCATTGGACATAAATGGTAAGCGTGGGAATTGTGGGTCAGGGCAGAAGCACTGCGGCGGTACAGCAGGCTGTGGGAGCGGGGAGAGGCACTATTCCCCCTTGGGGAGGAAGGATGGCTGTTAGATTAGGCAGGGGCTGGGAGGGCAGCTGCTAGGGACCAGTGGGAGGGCACCACCCTGCCCCGCACACGCCCGCCTTGCTTTCCCCAACTTTGTGACACTGCAGTGCCCCGCAGCCAACTTAGTCCCAGCACAACTCCCCTCCCTCTCCCTCTCCCTGCCTCCAGGGAACTGCAGTGAGGCTGAAACACCGGGCCGGGAAAGGGGGGGGGTGGAGGGGAAAGGGGAGGGATCTGAACTAATGGCTTTCCTTGTTATTATTATTAGCAAACATTTATATAGCGCAGCAATGTACCTGGCACTTTACAAAGTAATTGAATAGAAGTGGTCCCTGCCCTAGGGCTTACAATATGAGAGACGGGGGTGGGGGGGGGAGACGAAGGGGAACAGGAGAGACAAAGAGTGTAACATTCATGAGGATGCGAGGTTACAGGTACACGCGCTTGGCTTGGCTACATCAAGAATGATGGCTGGTTGGTCCATGTGGTGAGGATATGAGTACACAGACCTTAGGTAAGAGATTGTACTGGATGAAGGGTATCAGCAGGAGTTAGGTGAGGGGAGCGAGGAGTCGGGGAGGGCAAAACGGAAGATGTGGGTCTTGAGGAGGGATCTGAAGGTACGAAGGGAGGGGGCGAGGCGGATGTGGGCAGGGAGGGAGTTCCAGGCATGGGGGGCAGCTAGGGAGAAGGGACAAAGGCAGTTAGGGGAGCAGGGGATGCGTGGGAGGGTGAGAGAGGGGACAGAGGAGGAGCGGAGTTCACGGACTGGAGTACGGAGGGAAATTAGTGCAGAGAGGTAGGGGGGAGCAAGGTTGTGAAGAGCTTTACAGGTGAAGACTAGAAGCTTGTGCAGGATTCGTTCAGGAAGGGGGAGCCAGTGAAGAGAGGAGAGGAGGGGCTGCATGTGGTCGAAGTGACGGGCGAGGTGGATGACCCTGGCAGCAGAGNAAGAGGTTACAGTAATCAAGGCGAGAGATGACCAGGGCATGAACAAGGGTTTTGGCAGAGGAGACAAAGAGAAAAGGGCGAATCTTAGCAATGTTATGGAGGGAGAAGCGACAGGATTTGGCAACAGAGTCGATGCAGGGTTTAAAAGAAAGGGGTGAGTCAAAGATGAAGCCTAAGCTACGGGTTTGGGGGACGGGAAGGATGGTGACCCCATCGATGAGGATCAACAGGAAAGAGGGAGAGGAAGGATGAGGGGGGTAGATAAGGAGTTCAGTTTTAGCCATGTTGAGTTTGAGTTGACGTTGAGACATCCAGGTAGAGATGTCAAAGAGACAGCTGGTGAGACAAGCTTGGATAGATGGAGAGAAAGAGGGAGTAGAGAGATAGAGTTGAGTGTCATTAGCATAGAGGTGATATTGCAAGCCATGGGAGGCAATGAGTTTGCCTAGGGACAGTGTATAGATAGAGAAGAGGGCCAAAGACAGAGCCTTGGGGAACACCAACCGAGAGGGGAAGGGAGGAGGAGGTGGAGTTGGCAAGAGACACACTGAAGGAGCGGTCAGAGAGGTAGGAGGAGAACCAGTTGAGGACGGAGCCATGGAAGCAAAGGGAGTGAAGTGAATCCAGCAAGAATGAGTGGTCAACACTCAACAGTATCGAAGGCAGCAGAGAGGTCAAGGATGACAAGAATGGAATAGAGGCGGTTAGATTTAGTCACAAGAAGATCATTGGTGATCTTAGCGAGAGCAGTTTCAGTAGAGCGAAGGGGGCAAAAGCCAGATTGGAGAGGGTCAAGGGAGGAGTTGGCGGAGAGGAAGTTGAGGCAGCGGGAGTAGACAACAGGTTCAAGAAGCTTGGAAGCAAAAGGAAGGAGTGAGACAGGATGGTAGCTAGAAGGGTCAGAGGGATCAAGAGTGGACTTTTTGAGGATAGGAGAGACAGTGGCGTGCTTGAAGGTGGCAGAGAAGGAGCCAGTAGAGGTCGATGATGGGCAGGAGGGAAGGGGCAACAGTGGGAACAATGGAGGTCAGGAGGCGGGAGGGGATGGGGTCAAGGGTGCAAGTGGAAAGGTTGGAGGAGAAGAGCAGGAAGGAGATTTCCTCAAGGGAAGTGGGAGGGAAGGAGGACAGGAGAAGAGGGAGAGGGGAGGGAGGAGGAAGAAGAGAGGAGTAGGAAGCGATGTCGAGGCGGATCTGGTCTATCTTGGAGGTGAAGGAAGCAAGATCCTGAGCAGAAAGGGAAGAGGGAGGAGGAGGACAGGGGGCTTGAGGAGGGAGTCAAAAGGTGGAGAACAGGTGGCGAGAGTCCCGAGAACAGGACTCAATGCAGGAGGCGTAGTAATTCTGTCTAGCAAGGGAGACAGCAGAAGTAAGCGAGGAGAGACAGAATTTGAGGTGAAGGAAGTCAGCATGAGAGTGGGATTTGCGCCAAAAGGCGTTCAGCAGCACGGGTGCAGGAGCGGAGGTGGCGGATACGGGGTGGGGGAGACAAGGACGGGGGTTGTAGGAGCGGGCAGGGCAGGAGGAGAGGGGGGCAAGGGAGTCAAGGGTGGTGGAGAGAGAAGCATTTAAAGCAGAAATGGCAGAGTCAGGGGAGGAGGAGGAGACTGAGGAGGCAAAGTCCAGGGGGTTAATGGCCTGCAGGTCACGGAAGGGGCGTGGAGAAGGGGGACAGTGGGAGACACTGAAAGAGGCAAGGAAGTGGTCAGAGATGGGATCAGGATCGAAGGAGAGATCAGAGACAGAGCAGTTCCTAGAGAAGACGAGGTCAAGAGAATAGCTGTTAGTGTGGGTGGGGGAGTTGGTCCAAAGGTGGAGGTTGCAGGAGGAGGCTAGTGAGAGGAAACGAGAGATGGAGGGCTGGGAAGGGACATCAACGTGAATGTTGAATTCACCGAGGAGGAGAGTGGGGGTATCGTCTGAGAGGAAGAAAGTGAGCCAGGACTCAAATTCAGAGAGAAAGGAAGAGAGCGCGCCAGGGGGGGCGGTAGATGACAGCGACGTGGAGATGGAGGGGGAAGTAGAGGCGCACAGAGTGAGTCTCAAAGAAAGGGAAGGAGAGAGTGGGGGGAGGAGAAAGTGGTTGGAATTGACAGGAGTTAGTGATGAGAAGGTCCACGCCACCACCCCGGCCTTCGGGGCGTGGCTGGTGAGAAAAGGAGAGACCCCGCAAAGGAGAGGGTAGCTGGGGTGACAGAGCCGAAGGGGGAGATCCAAGTTTTATTAAGGGCAAGGAGCTGGAGGGAGTGAGAGAGGAAGAGATCATGGATGTAGGGCGCTTTATTGGCAGAGGAGCAACAGTTCCAAAGGGAGTAGGAGAATGGGAGCTGATCAGGGGGAAGGCAGGGGATAGGGATAAGATTGGTAGAAAGGGGGCGGTGGGGCAGGCGAGAGATAAGGAGGGTGGGGGAGGAGCAGGAGGGGAAGGTAGCCAAGGGGGAGGAGGAA
>QEPC01006369.1:1167907-1190407 GCA_003113815.1 Sphenodon punctatus
GGGAGGCAGGAGGAAGGGGGAAAGAAGGAGGGGGAGGAGCAGGAGGGGAAGGTAGCCAAGGGGGAGGAGGAAGTGTGAGAAGGTTGGAGAGAAGTGATGGGCTGGGAGGGAAGAAGGAGAAGGAGGGGGCGGAGGGGCGGGGAAGTAAAGGAAGGAAGAGGTGGGGGTAGAGGGGAAAAGGGGAGAAGGAGGGAGAGGGAAGGCGAGAGATTAGGGCAGGCATGATAGTGGGGAGGACAGGTAATAGAGAAGAGACAGAGAAGAACGAAGCGGAAAATGGCTGACCTACTGGCCACCGAGGAGCCACCAGGTGGTAGAAGAACCCTTAAACTTACCCTTAGCTGCTGTTGTAGTATTTTGCTGGTGAGTGATCTTACAGCGCGCGCCTTTTGGCGCGCTGGTCACTGGAACTCAGATGGCAGAAAGGCCAAGCTCCAGGATGGTTGCGGCATCCTCAGGTGTTGACAGCCGAGGCAGCTGGGAGAGCATGCAGTTAAACTGCAACCTCACCAGTTCCTGGCTCGCTGGTCGCTGGAACTCGAGCGGCAGAAAAGCCAAGCTCCAGGACGGTCATGGCGTCCTCAGATGTTGACAGCCTAGGCAGCTGGGAGAGTATGCAGATGAACTGCAGCCTCACCAGTTGCCTTGCTACAGGACTGCCGCTGCAACGGGGACAGACCGATCCCCCAGCAAGAAGTGCCTGGGACCTGCCCCTTCCTATATATTATAATAAAAATGATTTATTATTGCTAGTAAAATAATAAAACAGATGTTTGAACACGTGAATCCCATGTTAGCCACTTTGGGGGCTACAGGAGGGAAGGGAAGGAAGTAGGGGACCATGGAGAATGGCCATCTGGCATAGTGCTAAGCTGGTTTGAGGGCTGGGGGTGGAAAGGGAAGGGATTGGGAAGCGGGAGTGAAGGGCAAAGAAGAAAAGGGGGTGCTGTGGAGAACGACAGTCTGGCATAACGATAAGCCATTTTGGAGACTAGGAGTGGGAAGCATTTTCACTTGAGGATGGGTTAGAAGCTGCACGTAGCTGACTGTCCCACGCATGCGCTGTGGAGGTGCTGGTCTGCTTCCAGGTTGGAAAGTGGAGCGAGAGGAAGGGTGGGATGCCATGCACTGCAGGAGAGAAGGAGCCCGGTGCTTCTCCAGCCTGGGGAACCACTCCCCATCTGTTTGCAGCATCCCCTCTGCCAGACCCAGGGCAGCAGCAGCAGTCGATGATTCAGCCTGGCACGGGAGGCCGGCCAACACCCAGGCACATGTGGAAGTAACCTTTTGCTATATACACAATGCTGAGTTTATGGAGCAAATCACATGCTTTATTGAGTGCCGATAGTGAACAATGAAGGTGAAAGTAAAAATTTCACCAAGCAGACAACCCAGTGTGCTGAGTGCAAGGCTCGAGCCACTCTGGCTGCCACTAGCACAGAGCTGACCCAAGTGGACACCCAGATCCTTTCCCAGGCCAACAGGGACATCTGTTCAACAGGGGACACCCTGGCCAGATCAGCAGTTGGGAGCGCCCAGGGATCTAGTGGGCTCCTGGGCTGCCTCACCTCTGCTCTCCACCCCACTTTTCTGTGCCTGCTGTGGGGAGCCCTGCATCTTGTGTGCCCTCTCCCACTGCACAGGGTCACGGGGTGCTGAGAGAAGTCCAGCCACGTAGGCTCCAGCAAAAATACTTGCGCCAGTCCTGTTAGTCGTGCATTACTAAGAGTCAGAAATCAGGTGGTGACAACATGCAAAAAATGATCGCTTTCACTTTGAATTTTTACTTTCACCTTCCGTGTTCACTATAGGCACTCAATAAAGTATGTGATTTGCTCCATAAACTCAACATTGTGTACATAGCAAAAGGTTACTTCCATGTGGTCTGGGTGTTGAGTACATTGTATAAATAGCCATTAGTAAGGGACTGCTACGGGCTACATTCCCTTGATGATTAACAGCCCAAGGAACATGCACCATCTTGTCTTTTGTATCACAACTAGAGTTGGAACTCGGTCGCCAGAAAACTTCAGAATTCACCAGGGATTCCACTCCTCAGTTCCAGATTTAAAAGTTCCAGGTACCAAGGTCAGTCCCTGGAAAACTCGATTGCACGTGTGGCCGGAGTGACCCAGGTGGTTGGCCCTAGCTTCTCTGAGCTAGGAAACAAACCTTAGTGCCATATTTGGTAGGTAGGGAGGTATGGTAAGGGACAGGTGAGTGATGGACAAGCCACAGGACAGGTTTTGATTGGCTGGTAGGGGCAAAGTAAAAGTGGCTGCAGAGCCATTTCCCACTCTCTTTGGTGAATTTGGTTGTGTGCTACACTGCTGATCTGTAAGTAAATCGGCTTGGGGGGAGGGGGAAGAGATGCCTGGCCTCGCCATGGGGCAATGCTGGGGGTTACTTCCACCATGCCATGATTTAAATTTAAAAAAAAAAAATTGGTTCAATACTGCTACCTGCCACCATGGAGGCCAGAGGAATCTCTGCCTTGCTCCACTTCCTCTGGCCTGGGCTGTCCATATACTAGAGTCAACGCTGGGGGTTGCCAATGCCTATTATACTTTAAAGTGGGTGCTTCTGCTGCTGCTGTTTGAGCTGCTTGTTGGCAAGTTGGCACCAGAGAGCCCAGAGAGGGATCACTTTTGCTGTCATTTTTGTGGGCACTGAGACTGTACTTTGGCTGTGGGTTGGGTTCAACTTTGCCAAGATGCGACTGCCGACTGAGCACAAGCACAATACTTACTTTCTGGTTGAAATAATATGGTATGCGGGGAGGGGGCTTGCGTTGCATAGGTGGGCAGGCACAATGGAGGCTTTTCTGGGGGGGGGGATGAATGTCTGGTTTTTTGTGGGTGTTGTTATGCCTGCTGAGCTGGCATTACTTTAAAGTGGGTGCACTGTTGATAGTGGGCTATGCTGTGGGTACTGCTGGCTTTTTTTGGCTTTCTGCATGCAGCTGTACTTTTTGGGGTGTCCTCTTGAGATTGTCTCTCTCTTGCTAGCATGCTTTTCTGGGCACTACTTGGCATAATTATTTTAAATTGGGGATTTTAAAGCCAGTTCCAGGGATTTCTGGGGTCAGGAGTTCTAAGTTCCAGGTCCTCTGAAAAATTTCTGAGTTTCAAACAAGGACCCAGTCCTGGAACATGATCCGAGTAGTTGGACCATCGATTGGGTGCAGCCCTAATCACAACCTGTCTTTACAACTGTATGCTATCTGCCAGTAAGAGGTGTTTGTACTGTGATTGGCTAGGATACCATAAAATTATAAAGACTATAACTTGTATCACATAGATCAGATGTCAAATAGTATATTCCAACGTAGGGCATTTTCAGATGTGATGGGCTTTTCGCCCGCCACGCCTAAACCCACCCCAGTGCGAGAGCTCTCACCCCAGGGTGGGGCAAGCCCCACCACTGACAAATGTTCAGGTGGCTGGGGACGGGGCAGGGGCTCTGCAGACGTGGGTCTGCACAACCCCATCCCCTCACTGACGGACGAGGTCAGCAGCCTATGAGGCCGTCGCACCTGCCCAGAACCTCTCCAGCCATGGCCCGGGGTTAGATGGAGTGGGCCATCAGGCATGATGGCCTGTTCCTACCACGGTCTGGGGTCACCTACCCCAGACTGTGGCAAGTCTTACCACGGGATGTGTGCTGGCTGGGAGCCTAGCACACATCCCATGGGAGCCCTGCCACGGTCCAGGGTAATGTCTGTCCCAGCCTGTGGTGAACATCTGGTGGGGCCAAATCAGATGCGACGCCCTGGCCCATGGTCATACTAGAGTTAGCTTGACCATGGGCCAGGGTGTCACATCTGAAAATACCCATAGTTTTCAAACCCTAAATTGAAAATTAAGTTGAATTAATACAATCCATTTAGAACAGTGTTCATGTCAGACATGTTTCGATCAAGCGATCTTCTTCAGGGACAACTTTAACAGAGACAAAACTGAAATAAGATCCAAAAAACATTCACTTTCTAAATATATGTCTGTACGTGCCAATAATTTATTTCACGCTGTTAAAGTTGTCCCTGAAGAAAATCGCTTGATCGAAACATGACAGACATGAACACTGAGAATGGATTTTATTAATTCAAATTTTGGATTTGAAAACTATGTTGGAATATACTATTTGACATCTGATCTATGCAATATACATTATATTCTTTATAATTTTGTGGTATCCCATGTATTCTATTGTTTTGTCCTGTGATACTGGCATTCCGCGGCAGATACCCTTATCCCCACTTCTTGTTAAATTTTACAATACAGATCTAATAAATTCTTTATTCTGTGCATAGCAAAAGACTACTTCCAGCTGCAAAGTGCTGGCAAGCATGAACCCCTGTGGATGGGCAGCGATAGTAGGTGATGCCCCGCCTCCTGGGGTGCAAATAGCCCAGAATAAAGAAACAGGCAACCGCCACTCACAAGTTTAGCATGACAAATCTAATACATGGACAAGCGTTTTTCCCCGTCCCGGTCCACCCACCTTTCCAGTATCTTGTCCCCCATTACGATGCGCAGCCCTGGTGAACTATGGAGAAAAAGAAGCTGCCCCAGCTGTTTCTTTCTTCTGGGTAAATCTCACCACAGCACATACTACAGTCCAGCGCCTACTACTCCTGCCCACCCACAAGGGTTCATACCTGCCAGCACTTTGCAGCTGTAAGTAACCTTTTGTTATGAGCACACTGCTGAGTTTATGGAGCAAATTGCATACTTTATTGAGCACCTACAGCGAACACTGAAGGTGAAATTCAAAATTCAAAGTGAAAGCAGCCTGTTTGCATGTTGTCACCATCCGATTTCTGGCTCACAGCGATGTATGGGCAGCAGGGCTGGTACAAGGATTTTTGCTGAAGCCCAAATGGCTGGGCTGCTCACATTGCACCACGCAGCTGAAGGGGTCAGCAGAGGGACCTGTCAAAGTTACCTATGGGAAAGCAGTACCCCAGTTGGGCATTTGCATCTCCTCTGGGCTTTGAAGCCAGCAGCAAAGCAGATCCCTGGGAGCCCCAACTGCTGAACTGGCCAGGGCCAGTCCCCGAGTGTTGCCTGTTGGCTCGTGTGCCCAGCAGAGGAGCCGAGTGCCCTGCTGGGTCAGCTCCATGCTAGTGGCAGCCAGAGTGGCTTGAGCCTTGCACACAGCACATTGGGTTCTCGGTTCAGCTTGCCCTCTACCCTGGGCTGAGGCACCGGCGGCTGCTGCTGCCACGGGGCTGGCCGAGGGGATGCTACAAATGGGGAGGGAAGCAGTTCCCTGGTCTGGAGAGGCACTGGCCTCCTTCCCTCCTAGGGTGTGTTGCATCCCATGCTTCCTCTCACCCCCTTCTCCAGGCTGGAGGCAGACCCAGTGCCACCGCAGAGCGCCCAAGACAGCCAGCTACCTGCAGCTCCTAGCACAGCCAGGCTACTATGGTACCCCCTGCCCTCTAGTACAAATGGCTCATGCTATGCCAGACCACCATTCTCCATATCCCCTTCCCTGCACCCCTCCCCCCACTTTGCACCCTCCTCCTTCCCACCCTCAGTCCCCAAAACTACTTAACATTGGATTCATTTGTTCAAAACATCTGTTTTATGTCTAGTCATCATCGTTTTTATTATAAAATATAGAAAGGCGCAGGTCCCAAGCGCTTGTTGATGTGGACAGTCCGCACCCACTGCAGTGGCAGTCCTGTAGCAGGGCAATAAGGAAAGCCATTACTTCAGACCCTCCTGGCCTGGTGTTTCAGCCACCCTGCAGAGGCCCAGAGGCAGTGATTGAGAGCCAAGGGAGCTGTGCTGGAGCCTTGCTGGCTGCAAGGCACCGTAGCAGCCTGGAGACGGCAAGAGCGAGGCGGGGGGTGCGAGAAGCAAGTTGGCACCCCCCACTGCCCATCCCTACCAGCCACCCCTGCAGCCTCCACCTGCCCTTCCCACCTGCTCTAACGGCTGCCCTTTCCAGCCAGGCAGGAATGGTGCCTCTCCATCCCCCTCCCCAGCCCACTGTCCTGTCATGGTGCCTGTCTGCCACTCCCCCAGCCATTTCCCACACATACCATTCATGCCTGGTTACTGCTGTGCCCCAGGAAGTATCCTGTTGCTCCCCAGGCCATCTCTGAACACAATATTCTTTTATTTATCTGGATTTCTATCCCGCCTTTCCCTCAAAGAGGCTCAGGGCAGCTCACAAAACATATATAAAACACAGTAAAAACACACACACAATTAGATTGCAATAAATGGAAGTTTTTATCATGCAGGCATACAAACGCAGCCCCCTCCCTCCAGTGCATTAACTTACCATTCTCCTCTGCCTCCTCTATGAACATTGTCTGGGGTGGAGACAGGCATGGAGGGATCTCTGCCAGCTGTCACAGTGTTTGTGAGGGAGCAGGAGCTGTTGGAGTTGGAAGGGGTGGCATTCCTACCAGCCCTGGCCTGGGCAGGGTCAGCCAGGCTGGAGACATCGCTGGTCGAGAACAGGACACAGGCAGGGGAAAGGAGGGTGCTGAGTGCTGTAGCGGCCGGGCCTGTCTTGTGCCAGCACCTGGAGGTGGGTTAGGAAGGCAGATCCCAGATAGATCTCACCCACCCAGGTCCTCCTGGCAAGGCTCTCTGTGTCATTTGCAGTCTCTGCTCAGCCGGGTCAGGTTGTTCTTCCCACGACAAGGATGCCCAGCCACCCACTGTCCACCAGAGGGAACCTTAACCTGGCCTGGACAGTAAGCCTTGGGCACGTGTTGCAAGCCAGGATGAGCTGGGACAACGCATGCTTGAATTTAGCATGTGTTGGGCTTTTAAGGCACCAGTGAGAGCAAAAGCAGAGAGAGAGGCAGGAAGCACTCACTGCTTGGAGAGCTCTAGGCCTTTCACCCACCACCCTATGGTGCTGGGGGACCTGGATGTGAGGAGCCTGCATGCAACATAATTGATGGGACACAACCACATGGGCGCACCTTAGCCTGGATTTGCCCACATGGTGGGCCCGCAATATCACTGGACTATGCTGTGAGTGACACGTTGTCAGGGTTGGGGCTCGGTGGGGAAGGAAGGTTCTTGCCAGAAAGGAGGGGGGGCCACGGAGGAGACGGGAGCACCCGCTAAACTTACCCACGGACGCCAGGGCGCCCCGGCTGCCCTGAAGGGGGAAGACTCACAGGGGAAGGTGGCAGAAAGCGGAACCCCTCTAGGCACAGCTGCAGCGCGTAGAGAGGGGGCGGGGCCACAGAAAGAGGAGCGAGGGCAATTCCCTACACCGGGAGCAGAGGAGGCAGGGCTACAGCCAGCGCCACGACGTTCAGCACGTTTGCAGGCGCAGCGGGGGCGGAGCTAACCAAATATCAGGGAGCGTCTTGAGTGCCTCCGTGCCGGCGATCAGCGTGCTGTGAAGCTGGCCCCAGAGCGAGTGTTACAGAGCCATTGGAGAGTTAAGTAGTGGGAGAGTATGATTGCAGGGTGAGAGGTGCGTGCGAGGTGAGTGAAAGGTGAGTGTCTGTGGTGACTGGATTAAGGAACAAGACTAGGGGGGTGGGGGTGGGAAAGGTTTTGGGTGCGAGCACTATTCCTCCTGACCCGACCCCCTCGGAGTCCTCCACCTCCCCGGGTGGGGTTGGCTGCGCCCTTCCCCCTTCCTCGGTGTCGGGGCTTCCCTTCCCTTCACAAGCAGGCACATTCCCCCTACTCCCCGTGCACGAGTGGGTGAGGGTGTGGCTGAGAGGGCAGGGACCTGGTCCCCCTGCTATACAGACAGGGGGCCGCTCACGCCTATCGTTGATCTCCCCTATGATGAAAAGGCCTGTTCCTTAGGGGACATATAGGGCCAACTACTACCCTGAGGGGAACTTTTTCCAACAAGAGGCGTGAGCATCCCCTTTGTGGCAGGAGTCCCGTGCAAGCTGAGTGCGGAAGGTGCTGGGTCTGTGGGTTTCCCGATCCCCTTGTCCCTCACACACATGGTCATTTGAATGGCTCTACCCAAGTAAAACCGTTCCCAAGATTGGCTTAAGTGTCCAACAACACAAACAATGCAATTCAGAAGCCATTTAGCAACAGCACTAACCTTTAACACTGGTGTGAGTTTCATTCATATCAATGAGACTAGTGTCGACATCACAAAGCCAGAGAATGACCCTTCCACATGTCTTTCCTTTAGATGACAACAGCATGAGTGCAGTTTTCAAAGGTGTGTCACCCATGGCAGATTTCAACTTAATCTTTTAAAGAAACCATATACCGATTTTTAAAACTATACCTTGCATACAGCTGAAAGGAAGAGGAAGCTGCCAAGTGAATAGTATATACTGCATAGCATGCTTTAAAATGCCATGAGCACAACTGATTACAGCTTGATTGTTACCATACATTGGAGACAGAAATTTAACAGCCCATTTATATCTTAAACTTTACGAATCACAGGCACCGATCACTGGACTGGAAGGAACCTCAAGGGTCATCTGGTCCATTCCTACCGAGAGACGGGAGTCCCCAAGAATTTTCACATCAATTTAAGTAGGGGCAAGGTTTCACTCGCTCTTCATACTACAGCCCCCAAGCCACAAGCAGCTCTTCATTTAGTTTAGGGCTGAAGTTCTTTGCAGCGGTATCAGCCCCAGGAGGCAGCAGACAGACACACTGGCAAGGCACAGCGGCCACACACACCAGCACCGTCCCAGACACACCACAGGCATCTTTAGATGCAAGGAAAATGGGTGCTTAAGATGTTTGCCACATGGCTGTGTGTTGTGTCTAAGCACTGTCATTATTTTTGGCTACTGGTTTGCCCCGTTAGCCTCCTATTAACTCTTCATTGGTTGCACAGATGTTTCAGGTGAAGCAATTGACTGTTTCCCCTGTCCCTGTGGCTAACGTGGCTAAAAACGTCAGGTGGTGTGTTCACAGCCATTCCCGATCTTCCACTCCGCGCTGCTGCCAAATAGCTTGTTCCTTGCTGCACATCATCCAGGCATTCTCCCAAAGCATCCGGGGGGGAAGCAGTGAAAAAATCAGTTTAGCTACAGTGCAGAGCAGAGGATCAAACAGACCCCAATGCTCTTCCGCATGGACTGCAAGTCCCATAATCTCATGGGAGTGCTTCTACCAGAACAGCTTCCGGCATGAGTGGCAGGCAGGACCTCAATTAGTCGCTGGACATAGAACACAGTAACGGGAACTAATCGGGGGCAAATGTGAGTCAAATAATTGTGTCAACACATATTCCACCACCCCTTGACCACCCCTTGCCATTGTGTCTAAAGACGCCCCACAGCTCCAAATACTGACCTGCTGATGGGCAGCAAGCAAAGCATACCAATTATTTAGCACTAACGGTTGGTCAGCATTTGTTGCTGCAATCTCTAGCTAACTGAACCTGGTCTGTACTGTTGGGCCATGTACTGAGCCACATTGTGCCTCCCTGATTAACACTGACTGCTCATGCAGCTCCTGACCTAGTCTGGACTGAGTGTTTCAGCTATGGTCTATTTTCAGGAGAGTCGATGGTTCAATGGTCAATGGTTCACCCTCAGTAGATAATCTAAATGTGTTTTCTGCAGCCTGGGAAGAGACAAGTGTGAAACACTGAAATGTTCAGCATCTCCGCTTGACACAAGCTGATTAAATATTTCAGTGACAACAGTTAAAAAAGTAGAGAACAAAATTCATAACCTACAAGTAATGAGCTGAAAAGTCTCAGACCTTTGCAGACAGTTAAGCTGCCTCTTGGTAATACTCTCCATACGTTGTGTGCCTTCTGACAGACCTCGATACTTCTCGTTGGGTGGAAAGACACTTTGTTCACCAGTCTGAACAGTGGCACTATACAACCATCTACTACACCACAGCTTTTTCACTTCTCAAGTTACCACAAAGATCCATTTCATTTGCCACTTCCTGGCTGCTGTTGGGGATTGAAGGAGGGTGGTCCAATTGAAGCTAAAACCAGACAAGACTGAAGTGGTGATGGTTGGCCAACCTTGTAACTTAGAGGGGATTGTTGGCACACCTGTCATTTATGGGGTCTGGCCCGCTCTGGTTACCCAGGTTCACAGCCTTGGGAGTGCTTCTGGATCCCTTCCTGTGCCTGAATCAGGTGGCAGCAGTGGCCAGGAGTACTTTTCACCAACTCCATCTGGTGGGAAGGCTGTGTCCCTTTCTTTCCGATTCAGAGCTGGCCACCATCATCCATGCCTTCATTACCTCAAGGCTAGATTACTGCAACGAGCTCTACATGGAGCTACCCTGGATGACTGTTTGGATGCTGCATAACACAGCAGCCCAGCTCCTTTTGGAGATGGATCACCATGAGCATATTACACCTGTGCTCTACAGTCTGCGCTGGCTACTAATAGTTTTCCAGGTACAATTCAAGGTGCTGGTTTTGACCGTTAAAGCCCTCAACAGCCTGGGCCCCACTTATCTGCAAAACTGCCTTTCCAACCATGTTCCACCATGACCCCTGCAGTCAGCCAAGAATGCTCTCTTGCAGGTACTACCTGCCAGTCTTGTTCATAGAACAAGGGCTGCAGAGAGGCATTCTCGGTTGCAGCCCAAGTATTGTGGAACGCCATTCCCCTGGAGGCCCATCAGAGCCTGAGTATATTCTGGAGGGAGTATAAAACCGTTTTTGGCAAAGCATTTGGCAGCCAGGGATAATAGTTGGGTTTGGGGGGTGAGGGTGTGTTTTGTTTTTGTTTTTAAAAAGGGATTTTAAATGTATTTTGTACTTTTAGTATTTTACGCCACTCTGAGTCTTAGGCTGCATTCCCATCTATGGCGGTGGCAGAGGGAGGGGCGAGGGAAGACGTGGCAGCGTGGAGGAGCCAGCTGACAGGAAAAGAGTCAGTGCGAAGTGGGATCTGTCGCGGCTTCTCTCACGCATGTCAGGGCGCAAAATCCTACCCTGACATGCGCAAGAGAGGCCGCGGCAGATCCCCCTTCACACCAGCTCTTTTCCTGTCAGCCAGCTCCTCCGCGCCTTCCTTCACCCCTCCCTTTGCTGCCACTGCCGCCGCAGATGGGAATACAGCCTTAGGGAAAGGTCAGGGTAGAAATTTAAAATTGCGCATGTCAGGGTAGGATTTTGCGCCCTGACATGCGTGAGAGAAGCCGCAACAGATCCCCCTTCGCACTGGCTCTTTTCCTGTCAGCCTTAGGGAAAGGTCAGGGTAGAAATTTAAAATAAAATAAATAAACTTCCAGACACCTATGGGATTGCTGTGTACTTACCTCTTACTCTATCATGAACTTCAACTAACCTTTTTTAAAAAATTCAATCTTCTATAAATTAAAAGTGAACATTTGCGATAAGGAAACTGAACAAGCATGGTCAAGCTTGTGAAAACGCCTCAAAAATCACAACCACATTTTTTTCAGCCAAATGCGTGTCAAACAGCAAAACCACACTTCTGCACCTTTTTTTATTATTATTCTAAATAGATCTGTGGCTTTGTGCCACTAAGCATTACTATGGTTTACCAAAATGTAGTCTATGGGCTTGTTAATTTCATGTTTAGCTAACTCTATAATTTTGCCACCCTCTTAAGTCATACATTGCAACGGTTTCAGTCAAGTGTCTGTAGAAAAGAAACCACAGACAGTCACATGGGAGTATACTACATTATATATCTTTCACAGAGGTACATGAAAAGTTGTGTCTGTTTTTGTTTAGTTTATCAGGAGCTGTCTTGCCAACAGTAGCATAATGATTCCTTTTCATAAATCCTCACTTCCCATGACAATTAGATATTTAGTCATGCTATTATGTTTACATGAGAAATTTGCCAGCACATACAAATGAAAATGTGGAATTATGGAGCTCTCTAGAGATTCTTTTCAAACCTATTAAGAACAATCACTTCCTGTTATTCACGAAAGAGCAATATTTGGTGGGTCAGGGGGTGGAATCACAATTGGGCAGATAGTTGAGTGTGTTTTCATGGGTGTGTATCAGCAAAGGGAGAGCAAGTTGAGCAATATTAACGTTTAGGGCCACCATCCACTTACTCCAGAATAATCTCATTGAAGCCTACAGTTAGTTGTTGCTAAATCATGGCTTACGTACTGTTGTTTTTATTGAGTTTGAAGTTATTGAAAGTAAGGTTTCATTACCCTAACTGTACCAGCTTCTGTAGAAGAACAGAAATAAAGAAAATGAGGAAAGGATCGTGCTCAATTTACTCCCCCCCCCCCCTTTAAAATGGAGAACCATTTAACCTAGAACCTTTAAACTTATTACCTGCACACAGAACTGCTCTACATGGAGCAAAAAGAAAAACAGCCTAATAATTACTTCACCTTTCATGCCCCCTTCTTTCCATTTTAAAGAACCCTACACATATTTGAATACTATAAGATCCTTCGAGTTGGTTGTGTTGCAACCTGAGATTTTTTGCCCACACAGGGTCATAGAGCAAGCTAGCAGACACTGGGGAGATCTCCTAATACATAACCATTCCACATCACAAACTGATACCCTTCTCAGAAGCATGGGAAGATACCTTTTTGGTCTCCATGTCTGTATGTGCTCAACCCTTAAAAGACGTTCCTACAAGTCAGATTTGAGGCCTATGGCATCACCAGCTGAAAAAGGTTGCAGTGCCACCATCCAGCTCTCCATACTATTCCATGTTTCATAGCAAACCTTGTGTGCACTTAAGACACAGTTTTCCTTTGCAAGTCCGAATTTGCGTATATTGCAACAACTTGTACTTAGACCTCCTTTCTGTGCGTATACACTAAGCAGAGGAAAGAAAGGGCCTGCCTGGGCATGGGTGGGACAGAAATGAAGGGCAGGACTTACTTATTGCATAATATAACTGGGTGAAGAGCTATGAACAGATGAGGCAGAGCTACAGAAACGTGGCTGGCAGGGCAAAGCCTCCGATATGACGGGTCAGAGTGTCATCTTAGAGGCCCAACGGGATCCAATTAGTCCTGTTGGGCCCAAGCTGGGTGCACTTTTTGCCTGACATACAAACGGGGTCTTTCAGCTGGGAAGGCTCCACGCCCTACAGAATAGGGTTGCCACCTATGCACATTTTTATGGAACACTTATGAAAAATACTTGTGACAGGACCTGCATTGGCGCCTTAGTCGCCAATGCAAGCCTTGTGTCTTGTGTTTTTCATACGTGTTGGTTAAACATTTGCATAGGTGGCAACCCTACTACAGAATGTCAGGATGTCATGGCACACCAATAAGGGGCAGGGGCAGTCCATCTGAAGCCGAGTTAGGTTAAGTCAGTGAAGGTCAGGTTGGGCCAAGAAAAGCCTGGCTGCATACTTCAACAATGACTGTAGTGTTGAGTCCACTGCTGTGCTCCAACCCAGGTCATTCTGCAGCCAAGAGTAAGATAGTAGGTAAGTGTCTAAGGTCAGCCCCCCTGCTTACATCAGTTTAATTTTAAACCCGTTTAAAGGCACTGACATTCCTGCAATTTATAACACTGATCATAATCACCAGAGATTGTGGATTTTACTGCTGTAAGCATTGTGGCTGGTGAGAAGGTATGCGCTCTGCAAGGAATGCAGCGAGCAGATGTGTACGAAAGCAGTCGAGGCTGTGCTCGGTTGCAAACTCTCAAGCTGGTTTGACAGGAGAGTTAAACAGCAGAACACTACATTCTCATGCCAGAAGCACAGCAAAAACCAGGCTTATGCTGACTGAAGTATTCTTCTAACTCACCCAAACCAATCTACGAGAATTGATGTAAGCAAAGGAAGTGAAAACCCCAAAAGCTCAGCTCCAGACATAAAACCCCAAAAGCTTTCTTTTCACCTACTTCACGTGTGATCAAACCTAACCAAAAGTGCAACTTAAACTTTCTGTAAAAGTGTGGTTTTGTGCTGGGTTTTATTTTGTTTGTCTGTGTTTTTTAAAGAAGTCAAGCTGTATGTTATCAGACCTTAAGACTGCTGCAGACAGGAGAAATGCAAGTATTACAGAGGTCTTACGTACACTCCCACTACTGTACTGGAAACCACACTCGTGATATACCACAGTGAGGAGAGTGGTATACTATAGATAAAGCGTACTTTCGAAATTGCTATACAGAGGTGTGAAGACTCCTCATTTCACTGTGAAATCTTGTTGAGAATGCGTTATCACCATTACTTTCCTGTACTACAAACCTAAGGGAAACAGAGGGAGTGGGGGAAACTTAACTGTATTCTCACGAGTTCGTGCAGCATTAGTTTTATATGAGTGTCTCCATTCTCATGCATGGCCTACTTCAGGGTGTTCTCAATACAGCATAAACCCCATACACCACTTTCCCAAACAGTGTGAGTACGTCTACGTGATCCCACTCTGAAACTTAAATATAATCCTGCAGCTCCTCCAAAGAACAAAGACATGCAAATTACTGTATATCAAATATCAGTCAAGACCATGACCGCATCTGCAGTGGACAAGATTTCATTTGGGGTCACGAGAGATAGTTTGGTAACTTTTGCCTTATGCATACCTTAATGGTCTAGATGCTTTACTATTCTGGACCAGTTTTTTTATGGCCACACAATTCTCAAGCACCCAATATTAATCTTACAGTAGAAGCCTCTCTTATCTACACAAAATGCCTGTCCTCCAAGCTGACTGGAAAATGGGGTTTAGTCTGTAGACAGCAAGTGCCACCTCTGAATATTTAACAATATTTGTTTTAGAAAAGAAAGCCCACAACCACATCTTCAAAGTTCATGTCACGTTAAAATTTATGGTGAAGCAACTAGCAATTTAAAACAGGGTGTGCACATAACTACCATATTTTAATAAGACAGCAAGGTCTGTTTGGTGCTTTCCCCCTGAGGTTAACCAGTGCTTATGAACTCGGAGGCAAGCCACATGGCTGTATTTTTTTTAAGCTGGAGTAGGATAGCTACAAGTGAAATTGGGTATTAAATATACATTCATTATATCCTTAGTGCAAGCCTGTGTGGTACCCTGCTCACAAAGGCCCTTTTTAAAATGGGTGGTGGGGTGAGACCCTGTGCGGCGGGTGGAGCACTGTTTTGGGGGCCGTGCGTGGGGGGAGGGTGCAGACAGGCGCACGCCCATCAGCACTCACCTCCATGCATGGAGCAACCCACGTTTTCACCAATTGCTCCCTGAGTGAGGAGTAGGTGGAGGGAGATGCATGGGTCACGGAAGCGCACACCCACACACCTCCACATTTAAATGAGACACTCCCCCACATGGACAGTGGGTATAGTCTCATTAAAAGCGGACAAAGTTTCTCCAGTTCCTAAGATATTGTCCAAACCTTCGGGGCTGATCTCTTACGGAAGAGCCATTGTCCACTTTGTGCCATGCCTCATACTTTAAAACAAAAAGCAAACAAGCAAAAAAAAATTCAAGAAAGCAGATACTGCTAGTGCTGTGGAAGACTCTCTCCTCATCACATTTAGTTATGTCATGTGCTAACACAGTGCCATCTTTCAAAGAGAGTACTGTGAAACAAGAAGGTTGTCGTGCAGAGCAAATGGTACTGCGGGGAACTCTTGAGACGTGCAGAGAACGCTAACTTTTCCAACTGTTCCTTGTTCCACATCTCCTCCCTCACGCCAAGAACCCAGTGTGGACAGCGTGAACTCTTGTACAGGCCAGATGTAATCAACGTTACTGGATTACTTACCCTGGTTGTGAATCACTTCAGGATGCAGCCCATAAATCACACTGCTCACAGATTCTCTCTAGTGTCTTTTTATTTACAATGTCAGCAACTTGACCACAGTCCTTGACCCCTTCCTCTGGCCCTTTGGGTGATATCAAGCCACTTCCTTGGGCTTGCAAACTTCTTAGATTACTGCCTCCCTTGCAGTCAGGTCTGTGGCAAGCCTTTTATCCTTCTCGCCTGAAACTCTGCTTTCTCCCTGGAGGTCTTCTTCAACTTCAGGCTCAGCTTCTTATGCCTGCTACCAGTTCTCTCTCCTGCTCAAGTCGAGCTACTAACCAATCCAAATAGCTCATTCGCTGAACTAATGAGCCTTCTAAAAGGTCAGACCCTAAAAGGGCTTCCCCCTCTACCCCACATACCCTTTGTCTTGGTCCTGTAAACACTCAGGGGAAATTCATTCATGCTAGATTGTCTACAAATTCAGGCAATACGAGCACAAAAAGCATGTAAATAATGCCTTCATTTCTGCTGCTCCTCTCCAAATGGCATCTTTGTACCAGAATCTCTCATTCTTCTCCCCAAACCAAATACACTCAACATCAAACAAAACATGAAAGCAAGCAATTTTTAACATTAAACATCCTTGAGGAAGATGGTACTGTATGGTTGTCTAGCGTGCAAGGTCCTGATGCTGGGAGATTCAAGTTCAAGACTTAGGCCATTTTTAGACGGGACATGCCCACGTGGGTCCACCCATGCCCCATGGGCCCGGGCACCTATCTGAAGTCAGTGTAGGTGGAGGCACGCTCTGGAAACAGACACATCATCCACCCATGCCCCCACACAGATCAACCCAGGGTTTTCCCTGTTGCTCCATGCAGGGGCATGAATGGGCAGTGCGTGGGTGCAGGTGCGCACCAACCGCGCGCCCATCCACCGCCATCTAAAGGCCCTGTCGACGCACCGGATGCGCGCACCAGTGCACACGAACTCGTCCCCCAGGCGGGTCCATTTTAAAACATCCTTGGGCTTAACTCAGTGGCTTCGGGCAAGTTTCCTCTCTCTGCCCAAGCTTCAGCAACAAATCTTCAGCATTATCATCCCTTCCCACACCACATGCCAGGGGCTCTGGCATGATCGTCCTCATTTCAAGGGATGCACATCAGCTCATTGCCAATATAAACCATAGGCTGTCCTTTGATTTCAGAGGTAATGAAGAAACTGTTGTACTACATATGATTGACATTTTTAAAAAGAGGCAGCACCAAAAAAGCATCACTATATAATGATATTCCAAAAATGCTTTTCTGGGAATGAGTGTGAACAACTAGTAAGAGCAGCATATGCGCTATTACTGGATTACGTATGTACTGGATTACGGTGTAGTCCGTTAACACAAGGTGTTTTTAAATGAGAGCAGTGGGAGGGAGAATCTGTGCCCACCGAGTGGGACGCCCACGCACAAAAGTGCATGGAAGGGCTTGGGCTTCACATGGGTGACTTCTGGCATGGCTGCCCTGACCATGGAGGCAGCCATCCTGGCCCACATGGGGCACTCTGGATTTTTCGGCAGAGCTCCATGGAGGAGCCTGGGTGGCCGGTGCATGGGTCATGGGAGCGCGCCTTCCCATGCACCAGCATCACACAAGCAATTGGACACATGGACAGTGAGGAGCCATGTGTGGATGGGTCTAATTTAAAAACATCCAGACAGAAGTCATGGGGTCTGGGGGCGGGGGGGGGAGGGGGGGTCCTTTCCTCTTCCTCAAACAAAGGAAAACTGTGTTCATTCCCATTAAAGGCTTTTACACAACTGCAACGCATAATAAATTAAACCCTCCCTCACCTCCCTTATTAGCAGCATTCTTGAAATGGAGAAACCAAGGAGCAGAAAGCTTAAAAACTTGCCAAATATCCCACTGGAAATTCATTCAGAGCCATGGAAAACAAGAGAGGGGGGTGGGCAGGAGCATCTCAAACCCCTTCAATTCCAAGGCTATTTTTCCTAGCTACACAAGGAAGTACAGGTAAAAAATGTACCAACCCAAAGTGAAGGTTAACATTTACATCATCTATGGTCCATTACTGCAGGCTGTGTTCCCTTTAAGAGTCAACAACCCCATCACCAGCTATTTCTTCACTGGGAACACTTAGGGGAATTACTGGGCAGCCAGGAAGGCTTCTATATTTAAGGCTGGGCCAAGGGTTCCATTGGAGACTGACCACTGAAGAGAGTAGGGCATGCAAGCCCAACAGAAGAGGGAACCAGACAGGCAGTTTGAGAGCCTGAACTGGTAAGGAGCCAGGATGGTGGGCAATGGAACAGGTAGAGCAATGAACAATTCTGAGAAGAGAGGGGATAATGTTCTGGTATGTTGATTGTTGATATACAGCAAAAGATTATTATTGCACTGATAAGTGAAAGAATTCAACAGTAACCTATCCATAACAGGATGCAAAGGAAATAGATCACATCTGTACCTGGGGAAACAGAGGTGCAGGGGGGAACATAGCCACTGGGGTGAAAACATGCTCCTGAATGTCCCCAACTACAAAAAACCTCCCTCCCATGGGGACAGAAAATGTCAAGAAGGTTTTCTTATGCTCTTGAAGGCAGGACTTGTTCTCTATGAAGGCTGGGCAAGATGATCTGATTGCCTAAACCAATAACTTTCCCACAAGGACTCCACCAGTCTCTGGATGTCCCTGAAGAGAGATAATGCAACTGCCTTGCTTGTACCACTATTCTGAAGAGCAAAGAGTCTTCTGAATCTAGGTCATCAACAACTCCTTGTTGCACAGCAGCAAGTACAGAGGAAAATTCAATGGTTTCCTCCCTGAGAAACCCAATCTAATATCTTCAAGGTAGAGAAGCATATCACAAAGATGCTCACTTGCTCCACTCAGGCCCCATATGCTTGCAGAGACACAAATCTGCCAAACTCAGATGGAGGAGTTTCCAAAGGATGCTCTGGGAAATTGAGTCTGACAGGGGACGAGGAATTCCCCTGCACCTCATCCTCCATCTGTATTGCAATTATTTTTGTCCCCCCCACTCTCTTTAACAAAAGACAGAATGCTTTAAAAATGCTGAGAAATAGCGCGGTTGCTCACGACAGACTACTAAAAAAAATAATAATCCATACTTGTACCCAGGATTAATCTTTGTTCAGTGCGAGATTCAATAATTGCTTTGGTTCCTCCACTTTTCCAAGGGAAGTTTAAATTTAAACCAACTGCTGAACATTCTACAGAAGCAGTTTCTTAGTCACTAAGTAAAACGCTCTCAAACTGTTGGTAGTGACTCCAAGTGAAGCCCAGCCCCGACATAATCAATATACCCTCCATGCAAGAGCACCAGCAGAATTATTATTTTTTCTAGAGAGGGTGAGGGCATGTTGAAAGAGGACAGAACACAGATGCTTTTGATGTGGTTTTGCCCTCTGTGGAACATCATGTCATCATGATGCTATGAAGGGAGGGGAAATAATGCTGGAGTCTCTTTGCCCTGCCCTGTTTTGGTGTTGTTCCACTCCTTACAGAATATGATGATGGCATGGCATTCCAAAAAAGCAGAGAAAGTCCACTGAGAAAAACACAACCCCAACCCTCTCCCCCCGGGCACCATGTCTGCATGTTTTGGTCTCTGTCTGGGATTACATTTAAGTCTCAAAATATACTTACAGCAAAAATGTTTGAGAACAACTACACAAAGCAAAGATTAATGAGATTAATCAGCAGGTCTTGGTAATGCAGAAGTCCGTCTCTTAGCTACCTGTGTCACAGCATCTGAACTCCGAATCAAAGTGCCTCTCTAGTACATGAGATTAAAACTCTTCTCCACCTCAATCATAGTGACCACCAGCACTAGTTGTATGATCAGTGTTAAACGCACACACTCTTTGTGGCCATGTGAAATAACAGTCTGCAGAGTGGCTCAAAATTAATGCATCCTAATCCACATTACCTTCCATTTCATCTGTGGCACAAAGGACGGGCAGACTGGCAAGGCCAAGTCACCGTGAGCTCAGTCAGTCCTTCCACTGACTGGCAGCCATCATACCCCAGAGTGCACTTCCAGTAACCTTCCAGCCAGCTTTCAATCTCAAGTACACCGCTTCAGCCGGTCGCTGCTGCTGTTCTTTTTTTACTCTGCCTCACCCTCCCTCTACAGTATTAAATTGCAAACAGCTTTTGCTGTCACTGCCTACAAGTACCAAAATGTTTTATTAAGACTTTGCAGGGAGCATATGTTGGCCTTGTTGTATTTTGATTTGTTGATTCTGTGTTCAAACTCTGAAAAGGCAAGGGGAAAGGGGTCCCTTTGCTTTCAAAAGTGCTTTTCCACAACAGTAAATCTGTATCACTGGCCTAAGGATACAATTGAAACACAGCTGATGGATTAACAGCAGCATTACCATATTCTTCATTTACTATTACTAGACTAGTAATTCCAGAGGGAGCTAGAATGTTACTGTCTACTTATTACTCTTAGATGGGGTTCTTTTTTATGTATTGGGGTTTGGTGGGGGCAGACGGTGGGAGGAGAGCTTTAAATTCATCCATAATAAAACCAAAAGGGTGCATGCTGAGCACTAGGAAGTTCAATCAGAGAGGCTGGCATGGCAAAGCAATCAGCAAGCAGAGATTCATTGTATTTGTTTTAAAAATCAAAATTTTCAGAAAACTCCAAGAAAGTAAGTATACAGAAGCACTATGTCCTAGTATGTTGTTTAAGGCTGAAGAGGATAGCCTGAGCTCTCAGCCCTGCCTACGAGAAGTATGAGAAAACGGAAGCACAAATCCTTATTGCCAGAGATCCCCAGTCCAAATACAGTCATAGGTTTGAAACAATTGAATACAACCCAGCAAACACCAGAAATCACTGGCAGTATTGGACCCTACTTGAGTGAACCAAAGAAGGGAGCCAAAAGAACACTTGATTGACTGCCGCTTTTTACCACTGAATCCGAGACCACCAAGTATGCCTCTACAGCCCAAGGCATCAAACCCATTTGTAACAAAAAAAACCACCCCACACACCTGAATGAGAATTTGAAGGAAGCATGTTTTAAAAGTTTGGGGTTTTTTTCTTTCTTAAATGACTGAAAAAGTGTGATGCTTTAGAGTGCAGTAAATGACAATAAAGGACACCTGCTTTGCTTATATTTTAACAACATATACCATACAAATAAAAAACCATGAAGGGACCAATTTGGATTTACTATGGAAACTGCAAGTTTGACTTGCCTAACTTTTCAGCATTTAAACATCTCAACCATAGCACCTCGTTAGTTTGGGCATTGAAAATATTCCATCTCCTTCCTAGTGGAGGAAAGATAACCCCCAAGAAGTCTTAATTTCATATCCAGTGTCCAAGAATAACTAACTTACAACTTTGCTACCAGTCATGAAATATTTCAGAAAAATACACATTTTAAATACTATAAAGTGCTATAGGTTTTCATCTCTTTACTGAAATCCTTAACAGAATATTTAAAAATTAAGGATAGTGCCCCGCTTTAAGACACAATCATGAAGAAAGGCTAACTAGTACTTCCATGTGAAGACTACAGTTATAGGAAAACTGCTTTGATAGGATCACAAGTTCTAGAAATATTACTTCTTAAAATCCTTCTCTCTTTCCCATTTTAAGTCACAATGAGGGAAAAGAATGGTACAAATCAGGTGCCTAATTAATTTCTTAGGAGGTAGGCATTTAGCTAACGTTCTACCTTTGAATAGCTTCCCAATTATAATATTTTAAAGCTGAAAAGAATGGTTTTTGAGACTCCTTCCATTCATTTACAGTAAAAAATAGAGTAATTTTGCTAGTCAACGTACACATTGGTTAAAACACTGTTTTGCAGGGAGACATCTTTTCCCAATTCCAACTTCTCATGACAATGTTTAAATAATCAAAACATCTAATCTGGAACCTCTGTATCTTGAAACTGTTAGCGTTCGGTGTGCTTTGACAGAAAACCCCCGATAACTCACTTGTATTATTTACCCTGGTTCATAACACATGTATTTACAGAGCACTAAAAGGGTGACTGGTGCTGTACAAAACAAAAAGCAAGACAAAATCCCTGCCCTGAAATCTCAGTCTAGACAACTAGTGTATAGTCAGTATCTTTCAAAGAGAGAACACTTTTATGTTTAAATGCTGCAAATGTTTGTTTTGATAGCCAAAACAAGAACATCTGACTGAAATTTGAAAGTATGCTCAACATATTTTGTGTTACACATCAATCCGAAATGCCAGAATAGACAAAGCAGTCAAAAGGATACCTTTTATTCAGATTAACTTCTATTGGTGAGAGTACAAAGCTTTCAAGCCATACAGAGCCCTTACTCGACTCCAGTAAAAAGGTATCATCTCAACTACTTTGTCTCGTGCGTCTTTCATATTTAAAACAAACATAGCAAACATACTGGGAGTGGGAAGACCATGAAGGATACCACTCCAAGGAAACACAAGAAAACACAGGTTCTTCGAGGGTTGTGAAAAAAGAGGTTATTTCAATAACAATTGCACACATTATATGCAGATGGAAATAGCAAGCTTCTTAGTAATAAACAACATTAAGGGTGTGTTTCTGCAAACCTTTTCCATCAGAAGAATCTCATAAAACTGGGTGACTGGGCAATAAAATGGCAGAAGAGATTCAATATTGGTAAGTGCAAGGTAACGCATGCTGGAAAAAATAATCCTAACAATACAAGTTCCAAAATAAGTGTTACCACTTAGGAAGAGGATCTTGGGCCCTTTTCACACGGGCGCCCCCCAGTGCACGTTTGCGGTGGGAGGAGGCACCTGTGCAAATGCAGCCCGTGAGGGGGGGCATTCATGGGAACGGTGACCACAGCGGGTGGGGGTATGCGCACACT
>QEPC01006369.1:1195407-1215681 GCA_003113815.1 Sphenodon punctatus
CCAATGAAAAATTTCTCTAAAAATAAATACTCTGTGCTGGGAGCAGCCAAGAAGAACAGAAGCTTTAACAGAAAAATACACAAAGGTTTCAAATATCAGGGCCACCAATTACTAGGGTACTTCCAAGGACTCCAGGGAGTCCTACTCTTGAACCCTCTGAGACGCAAATCTAATAAGTGAATAAGCCTAACCTGATCTTGAAAACTAGGCCCAATTATGCTGCAGGGCAACTTCACTGCATTATTGCCTGCTTTCCATTACAAGGGCATCCAGCGAGTACATCTGGAAAAGAAACTAAGAGGAACCAAGGCTGTCCGCCTAGGAAAACAAATAAAGACAGATATGCCTCTGTGCTTAAGGGGTGGGGGGGGGGGGAAGAAAATATAATAAGTAGGTGGTTTGCAGGGCTGTCTGTATTTCATAATGTGATAAACTGCCCTCAGGATTTTTGATATGATTGAATTTAGAAAGCCAAAAAAAAAAAAAGTGTTCGTTCAATCTCAACTGGGTAGAATTTAAGGGTCAGGGGGAGGAGGAGGGGAAAGGAGGCGGAAAGATTTAAGGGGGAGGTCTGAAGGTACTTTAAACACATAAGGTTACCCAAGAGCATATATTAAAATGCAGCTCACAGTAGCGCAATAAAACAAGGTAGAGAAGAATACTAGGACTGAGGGGTTGCAGTGACTAAACCAGAAGAAACACTTTGACATTAGTTACTAAGTCTATATGTTGCCAAAAAGACACAGCAATATGGTTGCCAGATGTCCCTTAATTTAAAGGGAATATCCCTTATTTAAAACCCCCACAGCTTCACAGAACATAATGGACATCTCTTATTTCAGAACCACACAGCTCCATTGCGCGTATCCCTTCATTTTTGAAACATTGATCTGACAACCCTTCAGAGCAAAGGTAAAATTTGAGAATGATGGTTTGTGAACAAGTTTCTTTGGCATATTTTATTTGAGTCAGCAGCAACTGATAAAGTATTAAGAGCGTTTCTGTGTGAGGGTGCAGTGTTTACGTTACTAATCTGAATAGAAATGACAGTACTAGAAAGATGATATTGTAATTAAACTCAATCCTTAGTAATCCCCACATATATTTATATCATTTCTTCAAAACACAGTGAATGTTCGCTACTGTGCTTTGTTTCTGAAGTGAAATACTTAAAACAAAAAAAGAAACAGCAGATTTTTTTAATTTTTTTTTAAAAGTCAATCACTGAATTAAAGTCTTGGCTCACTTTTTGAAACTGAAATAGCCTTTTTACTTTTAAATCTGCACACATTGATTTGCAGATCTGAATATATGCAACAGTTTCCTTGACTGAAGTGGTTATCATGGGATGCCTACGGAAAATTAGCAGTCATTGTTTAAATGGCCTGCCAGCACACAGGTTACTATTAATGAATAGATGGAGAAGATTAGCTAGAGACTTAGAAATCACTAGCTATGTATTTGGGGCCTGATCCAAACCCTAAGGAAGTCTTCCTTTTGGCTTCAGTGGAGCTAGAAACTGACTACCTCTGTAACCACATGATTATATCACTGTTATCCTAATCCCAATCCCATCCCCACCAACTGCTTCCAGTTATTTATTACATCCCCTTGTTGACTTTTGCATTAAATTACATTTCACATGTGCAAAAATGTAAACATGCACTTATACATGCGTAGTGCATGGTCTACACAAGTGAGTAATGCTGACTCAAATGAATAAGTGTTTACAGAATAGGAGCCTTAGACTGAAAGTGCTCAATGGAGAGGAGATGCTAATGTAATAGTAATAAAGACTATGATGTAGCCAGAAACTAATGCGATACAAAAATCCAGTTCTCTCAACTAAAAATAAAGGTTTAAAATCCCACACTTGGAACAGAAACTCATATGTAGTAAATATTATGATATTTCTACTCCCAAACACCTATTTAATTCCACAGTTTACATTATCCAGCCACAATTTTAAGTTACTACAGCGTTTTCTAAAATGAATTGCTGTTATCAAAGAAACCTACCTATAAACGGTCAATACTCTTCTTTTTAGAAAACAGCATTCAGATGTTTAATTAACTTAAGCCTGTATGATACTGAATAAGAAACTTTTTATTTTATACCACCGTGCTTCATTCTACTAATTCTTGGTCTAATTGCTAGATGTCAAGGCACAGAGTAGAACCTTGCAACATCCTCATAGCAGGCTTATTTACTATGCAGAGTGTTTGGAACTAACAGAAGTGATTTCCTGATAAGGCTCAACTAAGTAGCCTCAGGAGATCAGTACATGATTTCACACCAATTTCTTTTGTAGAGCTAAGAGATCCCATCTAGTTTTTTCCATTTCTATTTAATTTAACTAAATATAGCCGCCAATCCCTGGTCCACACACGCAATGACCACACATGCACTTAAAATGTAACTTTTACTCCAAAAGGTAGAAGTATCTAAAACGTTGAAGTTTAGGATTTAAACAGTTTGATCCTGCAACCATTACTCACAAATAATCCATGCACTACTGTTGTTAACAGGCCTATTTTTGTGAGTAGAGGTTACTCATGGAAGCAAGGGCTACAGAATCAGAGCTCTTATTCATGTGAAAATATCGCACTGTAAAGAACACATTCAATTGCCCTGCAGACATTTTTCTATCACACACATCACCAGAATGTCAGATCGTCGCAGCAAACAAAAAGCCTGGGAAATTTTATTCAACTTTTTTACACAAAAAGTGAAATCTTTGCCTACCTGTTTATGCATCTCTATATTCAAACCATAGGACATCTCATAATACTAAGAAAGAAGGAAAATTGATTCAATTAGAACATTCAGTTTGAATTGATCACCACCTGTAAAGGTATATTACACAAAGCATTGGAAAGTATTTGCCAGCACCCAAAATTTCATACCACCCTCTATGTTTTAAAAGAAAACCCTGTTTTTAATTCTACATTAGACTGTGCTAAATTTTAAAGGAAGCACCACAAAGGAAAAGGACAACCAAAGCCAAAGATCAGAAGAATGCGAGAACATAGAAAATGCTCCAAATCTTTTTCCACAGCTCTCATTAAATATACTAAAAATGCCCAAAGTGCTAAAAAGCAGACTTGCTCATAAATCAGCAATGGAATACAGACTGTTTTCTCAATATTTTAAATTACACACACACACACACACAAAATGTACAGTTAAATAACTGGGCTAAGAGAGGGGGGTGGGGGGGGAGAGGAAAGGAGACATCATAGAAATTCTGAGTAAAAGCGCACCCTCCATTCTTAATATCTCCAGTTGTGCCTCAGCATCGCAGAGAGCCAATTTCAGTGTGCGATGTCAGTATCATATGTGCACCAGAACCTAGGCAAATGAGGGACTGAACGACTCAAAAAATACCTTCAACCAAAACCAATATTATTTACTTTTTTCTTAAACGGAGTGGTATGCCACATGAACATGGGACCAACATGGCAAACACACTATCTCTGGCCACGAACATGAAAAATAAATGCTCCTTTGTATATACATAGGACAGCAGATAAACAGTTCCTGTGGTGTCACCTTGATCTAACATGCATTTAGCAACTTCATAATATGCAAGTTATTTAACCAGACAGACCACAACCATGAAGGAAGTCTTCGTTCCAGTCCCGATAACAGACATTCTTGATTAAACACAAAAATCCTTAAACAGCAGCTCATAAGAAAATAAGCAACAGTTTTATTCTTAACAGGCCTCCTAATGATTGGCTCTTCTCATACTGTACTTCAACGATAAACAGTTTAGCCTAACACACCGCTGGGAGGAACACACAAACTTGAAACTATTAGCCTTACCATATCTGTAAACTTAGATTTCTTCCTTTCAGCAGTGTAACATTTTCAGTCAGTATTTTGAAGGGAAAATTCTATATCCCACAAAACACAAAGTTACATTTCAAGTAGAAACTGTTCTAAGCTATAAAGTGTTTAAACCAAAGATTTACAATGCAAACTCAACTATAGCCGTGTCACTATTGGAATATATCTGTTTCCTTCAGCAATCCAAATACATTTCTCTTTTGGTGTACCATGCTAATAGACATTTTGAATTTGTTATGCAGCTTGCTTACCATTACATAATGTCGCTGCATCTCTGTCTTCTCGCTGGCCAGTTTTTCACATTCTAGCTTTAAACTGTGCAAGACATAAAAAAGCATGACCACTTCAGAATGCTACTTTTACATCACTGAATACAGGTTTAGTCTCTTACTAATCATCCTCTCAAAAATATAGCATTTTAAATAATGAGTCCAAACTCTTATTTGGGCGGGGTCCATGTACTTCGGCCTTTCAATAGGCAGTATGAAAAATCTCTCCCATGAACTCAATTTGTGAAGCTGAGAGGGAAAATGTTATCTTGATTGGAGAAAAATAGGCTGGCTTATATAAAATGCTGTTCAAACCTTCCAGGAGGGGAGAGGGGGGGAGTCACCTGCAAACACACAATGTAGGTCCAATTCCCTATTACAGAACAACATTTTGAATTTATAACGGATGATTTTCTTTCATTTAAGCAGAAAACTTAAATATACGTTACCACATAAGAACAAAGAAATAGTTATTTTCAGTCCTTAATTTTTTTTAAAAAATATTGCACGTCACTTAAAGGACACAGAATCTAGCATCAAGACCTCCTTGGGGTTTTCTTTTGTTTGTTTTGCTTTTAAAAGCTGATGTACCAATCTTGAGAGAAATCATTTGCCATTTTAAGAATAAAAGCTCTTCCTTCCAAAAGACAATGAAATAGCTCACTAGCTACACTTCCAGGTTATCAGTGTTAAGCATTTCAGTGCAAGATATAAAAGGGGTTGGGTCAGAAAGAAGATGCATGTCCTGAGCAGCACTGCAAAGAAACAGACCAGCAGGTGACCAAATCTTTTCCTCTTTATTCACCCCCAAAAAATGAGAGTGAGAGGGGAGAAAAAAAATCCGTTGCCAGCCTTTGGCATTGATTCTTCCAAGCCTACTGCTTCAAAGTGCCTTCATAGTTGTTTCAACTCTGTGCACTTGAGATCTTTTATTTATGCCTTGGTCTTAGATCTGCCAAGTCTCCCTCCTTTAAGAGGGAAATTTCCTCATTGTTGCATTAATTTCTCGGGCAAGGCTTTAAAGTGCCTCTGATGAAGTATTTTAACAGCGTGCTTCCAGGAGACGTTTGAAACCACACTCATAATATTTTGAAACCTCCCTCATTCAAATGGCCACAGCTCAAGACAAGCCCCGGTAGTAAGAAGGGAAATGCTCGTTTCCTGACACCGATCTAGCAAGGCTGTGTGACCTGGCCTTTCCTCTTGAAAGAGAAGAGGGGGGGAGGGGAGTAAAAAAACCGACCCACACACGTTTACGCCTTTGCAAAAAGGGAAAAAAGTGACAAGAGCTAAGCAAACACGAGGATCAGAGAAAGTAAACATCATTACCTGTGGTACTGAGCCTGTAAAAACTGAAACTCCTCCTTAATCCGATCACAGGACTCAGATATTGTGAATTTAAAGGGTTGAGCAGGCTGGTGCGGTGCCTACAAAAATGATCATCAGAAGAAAATGGTTTAATTATTCCCCAGTCGTGCGAGCACACACAAACCTGCCCAGCTAGGTCACCTACACCCCCATAATGAAGAGGACTATTAAAACTCCCCTACTTTGCATATACATAACACACCCTAGGGAGCTTCCTCTTTCATGCATAAAAGTCCCTCTCTTTACACACTCAAGTCCCCGTCTTGTCCACACCTATGGAAACCTCTGCGAAGAGGCATGTCTGAATGATAGCTCCTCTCTCCACCCCAACCCGGAATCACGGCTGTCACAGCAGCCCAGGAGGGATACTGTGACCCGATAGCTGTAGTAACTGGGGTGAATGGGGAGGGGGCGGGCAAGAAAGGGAGATGAGCCGGGAGAGGGGAGGGGAATAAATCCCATGTCCCTCACAAGGAATAGGAAGACATTTGGAGATAATAAGAATGAGATTAGGAGGGAAAAGCCTGGCTCCCTGCTTCTCTCTTTAGTTTGCCTTTCGATCTGTACAGGACTAGAGCGGTGGAATAAATACGTTACATGGGAGAGCCTGAAAAGCCAAAGACAACAATAAGAAAATGGCTACAACTCAATTGTCCCCCCCCCCCCTTCCCTAGTTGCTTTCTCAAAGCAGGAGGCGAGCGGACAGCAGGGAGGGCGGGAGGTTTATTCGTGTTGATTGTTCCCAATGACCCCCTTCCCCTATTAGTAAACAAGACTTTGGGGGTGGGAGGGAGGAGGGCGCAAACGAACAACCACATACAAGTAACACAACACCCCCCCTTGTCTTTACTCACCGGGTGTCTGGTTTGAGGATACATCTTGCTCAGATCGCGAATCATCCAAACGGATTTAGTTGGTGCTTTTGGCCAGAGCAGCTCGGTTCATTGATTTTAATTGCAACAATGCAAAAGTGATGGGGGAGGAAGGGGCTGTCCAGTGCTGGTGCTTTGAGAAGCGTCTCCGGCTGTCCCCGAACCCACCGCCCCCGGGACTCGCGTGAACACACAAGAGGAGACGGCGGCGGCGGCGGCTCTGTCCCCGGCAGAAGGGGACCGCTGCAACATTCCACAGGGGCTGTCACTTGCCAGCAGCAGGCATAGCCGCGGCGGGTGGCACAGCGGCTCCGGCAACGATCGCAAGGTTTCCCCACCGCTCCAAAGCCTCCCTCCTCAGCTCGGTGTCCGAACGATGATCAGCAGGTTCCACGACAATGTCCCAGCGTTCGGCAGCTCCTCCTTCCGATGTCTCAACGTTCGCAAAGGCTTCTCATCCAGCGTCTCCTAAAGTTCCACCGTTTCAGAAGCGATCCGATCCCCTTAGATGGCGAGGAGAGGAAGGGAAAGAAGAAACTCCATTTACCCCCGTTTCCTAAATCACCCCTAGAAATTTCCCTCTCAGTCGCACCGTCTCCTTTCTGCAAACTTTTATGGGTCTTACTTGATCTCCCTTCCAAGGGAAACGGGGGAGGGGGGGGGATCCTCCTGGTCTGAATAGGAAAACAAGAGCTCCCGGCTCGGTGGTTGCTGCTCCTGTCTTTTCCCCCACTGGTTTCTTCAAAGGTCTAAGTGCAGTAACCTTTTGCTGGGAGGTTTGTTCCTCTTTCCCCTGTAACCAGCTGCTATTCCCCTTCTCCTCCCACTCCTGGATCGCTGCTAAGTAGGAAGGAAGGAACACGCTCCTGATTGATTGCTTTATTTGGCTTTTCTCTCTCTTTCCTTGCCTTTCAAACTCTCGCAAGTAGCAACACAGAACAATATAGCCCGAGCCTGAAGCAGCAACCGTCTCAACACCACTGCTCTAAGCAGCTCTCACACACTCTGGTGAGGTGACTTCTTTGACCAAATTTAGCAGCAGCAAATCATTAACATTCTGATACATATTCACAACAATCGTAAGACAAGGGGGCCTCAGGATATTCTGGGAGTTGTAGTCCTCAGCGGGGCGCTTTCTCCCCCGCCTTGCTTATAAAATACAATCAAATGAACTACTATTCCCGTCAGGCAAAGCGAGGTCTCGTCTCCCTCCCACCCGCTCCATTTTCCTCCTCCCGCTCCGCCTACAGAGGGCGTCGCCGGCGACCAATCAGCAGCGGCTTCACTTTAATCGCCGTTCTGTATTAATGCCCATCATTTCGCAGCTGACAAATGGGCTTACGGGTCCGAGGTGGGGGGGCGGCCCAGTTCTCATTCCCCCCACGTGGGGATCAGACGTAGCTTCAACTGACAGCCAATCAGGTCTCGCCATCCGACGGGCCACACACCCCTAGCCCCTCCCTGCTTCCCTCTGCCCGAGGTGGAGCTTTGAGATCGCTGACGTTCCGTAGCGCCAGCGTTCGAACAGGGGAAACATTTGTTCAGCTGTCAATCAAAGTAACGTGGGGTGGTTGCTGCTGTTGCCGCCGCTGCTGCTGCTGGCTCTTGTGCGCTGGGTGGTGGCACAACAAGGGAGGGGTGGGGTCAGGAGGAGGGAGATGCAGTCAACCTTCCTGGGTCCCACCCCCACCCTGTGCCACTCACTGCTGCTGTATCACCCACCCCGGCAGGAATGCCGACTAATTAGGGGCCAATGTCTCCTTAAAGAGACAAGTTCGGCCTTGTGTAACGTGCTGAAACCCCTGGTGAGACAAGAGAGGGAGGATCTCGCTGATCCCGCTTCTTTCAGTTCACATCAATTTTACGCGCCACTGGAGCTGGCATCATTTTCATGTGAACGGGGCTGAGGCGCGGCGCTATTTTAGAGCGGGGGGGTGGAAACCCGACCTGCTCATTTTAGCGCGCTGGGCTGCTTTGCCTGCGGCTCAGGGGGGCGGCAGAGCTGCTCCCCGCCCGCAGAAAGCTCCCTGGGAAATGGGTTAGGACAAGCAGCGCTTTCCCAGGCGGCGGAGGCGGCACTGGGTTGGGCTGGGCTTTGTTTCTTGGGCAGGTTTTAGTGGCGGCACAAAAGGAGCGCTGGTTTTCGAGGGGCGCGAGATGGCACGGTTTGGGGGGGTCACATTTTTAGGGGCACGGGGTTGGTTTGTTTTTTTAGGGGGCACAGGCATGCAGTTTGGGGGGGCACATTAGGGTGACCGTGATGTTTGAGGTGACACAGCTTAGCGATGTCAGTTTTGGGTAGCACGGGGTGGCACTTTTAGGGTCTTGCTGTTTTTTGAGGGTGCACATGGGTGAGGTTTTGGTGGTGGTGTTTTCATTTTTAAAAAGGCATGGGAGACACAGGGTGGAATTGGTTTTTGAGAGGTATAGAGTGGCATTGTTTGGGTTTTTTTAAGAGGACATCAGGTAGCACAATTTATTTATTTTTCTCAGATGATACAGAGATGGGACTTTTTTTTAGAAGGTTCCACTGTTTTGGGGGGTGGAATAGACCCATGGGGAGAGAAAAGGAGGGAGTGGAGGGCAGCCCTGACAGGGGAGAGAAAAGGAGGGAGTGGAGGGCAGCCCTGACAGGGGAGAGAAAAGGAGGGAGTGGAGGCAGACTGACAGCAAGCTCTGAATTGGCGTAGCTGGTTGGAGGAGGGCATCCAGAAATTGAAGCCTCTCTGGGCTTGCTCAACTAAAGAGTTTGACCCTATTTTTTTTACCCAGCAGTCATCTGTTCCAACAGTAATCTGGGTTGGGGGAGTTACAGGATCACTACTTCAGTTTATATCTGCTGACCAGGGTAACAGGCTTACTACAAATAGTGCCGCAATTCTGATTGATATTTGATGTGCTTTACAGGTTTGGGGCTATAGGATTATATTTAAGCCTCAAAATGGGGTCACACTGAGTTTGGAAACCACTGAGGTTGATAGCCAATTATATGCTTTTGAGACAGGATGCTGTGCTAAATAGACTATTAGACTGATTTGTTGTGTTTTTATAGCCCCCGTTTGAAAATTGGACTAAGGATTACTATGGGGTAAACTTCTCCTCCTGTTTTCTCTTAGGCAAAAAGGGGTAAAACTTCACTGCCTGCACAAATTTATTATTTTTATTTTTATTTAAACTAGCTGGAATCTGATAGCAGTCTTGTTTAGTCAGATTAGCCAATCGCTAGACCCTCGGTAGAGTGGAGCAGTGGATGCTGTACCTGTTCCTGAGATGCTCATGGGCAATTTAGCCAATCATCGGAGGCTATTCATACGTCTGTGCAATCCCCACGTGCTTCTGGGAACTGTAGTTTCAGGGATGGATTAATGCATAGAGGCAAATTAGGCATGTGCGGTCTTTCTGCTATAGATACATGCGTGGTTTGCCTGTACAAGAATACAGTCCTACTTGTATTACTGACATTGTCACTGCAGTTATTAGAAATAAAGAGGCTGCTTTATTTTTGTTTGATGTACTAGGGGGATAAGTGGCAAGGCGGGGAGCCGCCACCTTATTATTGCAAAAAAAAAAAAAACACAACCCAATCCTATCGAGTACATGGAGGGTCACATTAAGCACTGACTAATCTTATAACAAAGACCTTAACTAACTACGAAACCCTATTCCCTGATCCTGATGCACCAATCCTCTGCCACCCCAGGGAAAAGTTCCCAGGAGGGAAATCTGCTGCTCCTTTGGGAAGGAACTGGGGAATTCTGCAATAGTGTTGCTACAATCCTAAATTTCAGTATGGTAACTTTTCTCATTCAAGAAAGTGAGGTCACCCCCATATCCCCTTCTCTTCACATCATGTCAATTCTACATTTTCATAGTTGTCTAACTAGAGTGTTTCAATTAACCCATTTTAAGGCCAACTTCCATGTGACGTTCAGAAGACAAGAAGAAGAAATTTGAACCATTTTCAGCTATGGATAGAATATTCTCCCACCCCACCATTCCTACCCCCAAAGAAGAGTGGTACACTATCAAACAAACTCTCCATGCATCACAACCCCAAAGAGAGAGAGCTCATTTACTATGTTAATGTTTTTATATATTTCATTTTGCTTCTATGGCTTCAAAATTAAGGTTTTGTGTATATGGTGCTTTAACTGTTGCAGATGTACTACAATATATGCCTAGTCTGCATTGTTCTTTTGGGAGTGGTGCAGAGTTCTTGTATTTGGCTCAAAGAGGAATGTAATGATAAAGAGAGATCCCGGGTAGGACACTTAAGTAAAAAAGAGACTCCTAAAATGTGTCTGAGGATGGAACCCATGGTGAAAAACTTGCTCCGTTACTAATCCTAACCACTTCCTAATATATAATATGCATTTGCATTTCTGCATATTAAGAAAGTTTTCATATGGCGTTTTGGATCAGACATACAGTATACTTTAGTATTTTAACACAATGTGCCTGGGAGTAATGTCCACATGGAAATAGCATAAAATTAGCCCTCACTGACTTTAGTGCTGAACTGGTGTCTCAATCAGTCCTCTTCAAAGCCTAAACTCCATTTTTAGGTCCTCAGTCATCATATATTCTTATAACCCTAAATCATTTACATCAGAAATACTAAGCCACAGGCAGGGACCACATCTATTTCTATGTTCTGTACAGCGCCAGGTACATGACCGGCACTATATAAATGTTTATAATAATAATAAGCCATTAAAGAGGTTATAAAACAAATTCTGTTGGTGTCAAAGAAAGGAATTCCACATCATTGAAAGCTTCCTGCATTATTATTTTTTGTCCTGTACCTAATTACAGAGTCCACAACTGGGCTATGGCAGGCTGAGACGTACAAAGGGAGTAGTTATTCTGTGCAATATAATTTAGGGTGTGTTCCTGCAAAGTGTTTATGTGAGTAATCATTACTTATGGAAGAAGTGCAGTAAAAAAGGACATGTTTGACAGGAAGTTTCTTACTGATGTCAGTGGAAGTAGCACTGCAATGTACAGAGTGTGAAATCCCTTCAACAAACATTGAACTCAGAAGTTACTCAGTCTATGCAATAGTTAGGGCCAGGTGTAGGGGTATGCATGTCATTTTCATTACAATAACGATAACAACCATTGTCATTTTTGTTATCGTTATTTCAATAACAAACAACAATCGAGAATAACAAAAACTACAATGTCATTATCGTCATTATTAGTAACAGTTGCAGTTTTGTTTTGGATGGAAATGGAGAAGGGAGTAGGGATGGGCGAACAGATCGCGGTTCGGGTTCAGCCATTCGGTTCGTCCATTCGGTTCGTTCGTTCGGTTCGGATTTGTTCGGTTCGTTCGCCGGGTTCGGATGTTCGGTTCGTTCGTCCGAACAGGCTGTTCGGTTAGGCCGTTCGGCTTTTCGGTTCGTCTGTTCCGTTCGGGAAGTGTTATGGTTTGTTTGTTTTTATATGTTTTTTTGGTTTTTTATTGGGTTTTCTTTTGTTCCTTATTTGGTTTTTTGGTTTTTATATGGGGTTTTCTTATTTTTTTATCTAATATTATATATATCTGTCTACACTAAATCTAACTGCTATTAACTATTCTAAATGCTATGAAGTAAATGGATTATCTAATAAGTACACAGACCTACTCCTACAAACACTAAAACTAAATCACTAATGCTATCTCTATCACTAAGGTAACTCCTACAACTGTGTTCATCTATCTATCTATCCCCCCCATCCCATATCCATATCCGTATATATATATATGTATCCATATATAGATATGGATATATATACATCCATAAATATGGATATATATACATCCAATATATATGGGATGTGGGGGGGAATCTTCACAAATAGAAGAGGAGTCTGTAGTGAAATACATACATTACATACTCAATGAGTCTGTACAGTGCATAACACAAGGTTTCAGTTTATGGTTTCAGTTTAATTTCATTACAAAAGTGAAATGAAACTTAAAGCAATCTAAAAATCCTACTCAACACCTGCTGTTCAGGAACAGTGACTAGCTCAGAAGGTGTTGGGAAGTGGGGAGGCAGATAATTAGTTTTGTTTCTTGCAAGCCTCTCCACCCCTGGTGCCTGGAAGTCTGCTCCTCAGTGACTGACACCTCCCTGTAATGTTTGACCTTCCAGTGAACCTTTTTTTGCCACCCGAACGTGATCCGAACTGTTCGGCCATTTCGCTGTTCGGTATGTTCGGGTTCGAGTTCGGTTGTCCGAACAGTTCGAGTTCGGGCCGAACTCCGAACTTCCGAACCGCGTTCGCCCATCCCTAGAAGGGAGGACGGAGCAGACATCTTGGAGCCCTAAACAGGGTTGAACTCTTGAACTGTGCCTTGTGTTGGGAGGGTCGAGCAGCTCCGCAGTATCTGATGGATGCATCGCTGACCAATGAGCAGCACAATCAGGTCCCGGCAGTCTCATGGAACCCTGTGATTGCTCAATGCCTGCTGCCTCCCACAACCAATTGGGGCTGTAGGGGAGGGCACTGCAACCCTTTATAAAGGGTGATCCATGTTTTTTCTCTCTGTTCGCCGAGAGCTCTCTGCTTGTCATCTTGTGTTTTACAGAACTGGTGCTTGCACACAAAAAATCCTCCCTAGCCCTCATTGTATTACCAATTCCTTTCCTTCCTCATACCCTACCTTCTCCCTTCTCCCTTTCCCTCCCCTTCTTCCCCCCCCCCCCGTACATGATAGATAAATAGGTATAGATTAGATAGATAGTTACTATAGGCATTTAGATAGTCACGTACATATATATAGAGATTAGATATATAGGTATTTAGGCTAGTCTCTATTTTATTATATATATTAGGATTATAGGATAGTAGGGTTAGGTTAGGTTTTGTGTATATATAATCATCCATTATTACTTTGACTGTGCACTTGTGTGTGCTTTACAATGAGAAAGGGAAGGACTCCTAGTTCAACCTCTGGGACAGGTGGCCCTGGTAGAGGGTGTGGGGGAGTTGGCAAGTCTTCTGCCACTGCTGGCAGCCCACCGCCCAAGCTGAAGAGACCTGATTTTTCCCCCTCAAGGTGGCAGGTCTTATCAGGGGAACAGGCTGCTGCACAGATCTCAGGAGTAGCACATGTGGAAGGCAGGGAGCCCAAGCCTTCCACTAGTAGCAGTGACACTGGAGGAAGGAGCCAAAGGGTGTGTGCAAGGTTCCCCTTATGTTGATGGCAGTGTGGCACGTGTGGCAGTCCTAATATTTGAAACCATCTTCCAAGATGTCAATTTCTCCTTTACCTCAGATGGATATAATAGGACGAGGATGAAACTATCAGACATTTTTTGTGTCCAAGTTTTGAGAGAGATTTACCCACATGCAGAGGGCCAAATACACTGCTTAACTTCTAAAAGGACAAATCAAGACTTGCATTGCACGTAAGCATAAGCAATGGTGAATTTCACCCTTTTTACAGAGGAGCCTACCACATAAACTGTGTTAGGGGACCTAGTTCTACTACTGTTGTTCCCTGACTTGGTTACAGAACGGCTTTAGTTTATGGTCTAAATGGCAATATAATATAAATCAAGCAAGGGTGGATATGGCCCAAGGCATGATCCACGATTAGCTTTCGTCTACAGTAGAAATAATAAACATATTGTTACCAGACCAGGCAACAACAGTATTGGTCAATGGTGCTGTGACTGCAAAACTACATTTCAGAGGAACAGGGAACATGAGAACTGCTTTGCTTCGCTCCTATCTGATGCCATCACGTCCTTTCCAAGTGTTGCAATATCATGGCACTTGGACAAAGGGGTTCCTGCCCCTTTCTAATGTGACCATACCCCTTTCCCAATCATCATGGCATCACAGTACTCAGAAGGGGTGGGGCCAGGTGAGAGCCAGCAGGTGCAAATGTACCCCTTGCAATCCTCTCCTGTGCCCATGCTCTCAACACAGGATGCGTGTTTTCAAACAAGCAAGGTGATAGAGGGGGGCGGGGCATGCCAGTGGATGCTGGGTGGCACTGCCGTGGAGCACCTAAGCAGATGGAGTGCATGGGGAGGGATTCTGTGGCTATCACGGCCACACACACACACACACGGAGGAAGATCACAGATCATGGGGAAGAAAAGGCACACCAGGCTGGCCTTTGCAAGTGACTTGTTCCGAGCGGAGAGCTGGGGAACTCTGGTACCCAGCACTCCCAGCCAGTTCTTGCAACTTGCAAAAGCTGCTTCCCACACCCACCATGCCTGCGAGCAGCAGATCTGTCTGCTGGCATGGCTGGCTGCCGCCGTTCATATGGGGTCCCTTTGCCACATGTCTATTTGGCTTGTCCCGCATGGAGCACTCCTGTTATCCTAGCACTGCTCAATGAGTGGGTGCTATGAGGCTCACAGGAGTGTGCATCTGTCCGTTCCACCTTCAGATAGGTGACCAGCTCCATGGCTCCAGGGTGGCCATGCAGGGTCGCATTTTGTCTGAAAACACCCGATGTTTGTAGTTCAAGCAGGACCTATGGCTCCACCCTTCCCCTAAAGGAGGACTTAAAAAATAAGAACCATATACAAATATATAAAAATCCCCTAAAACCTCACCTCAACCCCTTAGAATCTCCCCACCCAGCTCCTATCCCCCCAGCCAAATGCTTGGCCAAAGAGAAAAGTCTTACTTTGCCTCTGGAAAATGCTCAGGCTCTGATGAACCTCCAGGGGAAGGGAGTTCCACAGCACTGGGTTACCAACCAATGCATGTCGTCACCATATGACTAACAATAATTGGATTTATAGGGCTCAAAAACCACTGCTGGAGCAGTGAGAAGGTGAAGGTTCCTCTCCAGTGCCAAGTAGTACTGTCGGAAGGAATTTTGTCTGAGTATGGCAAGAGGAAGAAGAATGCAGACAAATGTAAACCATGCTCACTCGTATGTTTAGAAATCGTATTAATTCTCACCTAATTGTGGCCTACCCTTTCCACAGCATTGCTGCTCACCTGCCCAATAGAAGGTCCACTCCGGTTGTCAACACCAAAGGCTCATCCACACAACATCCTTTCCCCTTTCAACTCAACACTTTTTCCTTAACCTATGTTTGTCTTGCCCTGTTGCAGTGCAGTCACACAGCTGCGGATTTTGCTGCATTTCAATTGTCCACCACTTGCATAAAAGAGAATAAGGGATCATCAAGGCACACAAGAAGTGATAAGTACTTCATACAACACAGTGTTTCCAGATGAGATGCTACCCTGCATGGCCATCCATGAGGCAGAGATATGACTGCCCATCTGAATATGAAGCAGCTGGATGTGTGCTCCTGCAAGCCACAAAGCAACCACTCTCAGCCACTCACAGAGCCATGCTGGGAAATCCAGAGTGAGACGTGTGGAGCCAGCCAAATGTGTGGTGGCTGTTTCCGTGGCTGCGGTAGCCATATTGGGAGCTGCCCATTTGATTCACTCCCCACACCATCCACAAGTGTGCGTGCCGTGTTCTGTGGCAGAGCCACGCAGCAGACACAGACACACACATCCCAGTCGATGTGCTCATCTGAAAATGCCCACTTAGAATGGGGGTTTAGACCCACTATACTGTTGTGTGAATGAGCCTCAAGATAATGCTGGATGCAGCATTGTAGAACAAGGGAAGTAGGCTCTTTATTTGGCTGATCAATACACCACTCAAACTAATGGGAAAAAAATCCCTATTGACATTTGTTTTCTTTTAATCAAATCTTATGCTAGAACTAGAAGTTCCCAAAATGTTGCATGTGTGACCCCACTTTGAGACTCAAATAGGATCTCATGACCTCGGAAACAACAGAGACATGCAAAGTATAGTAGATGTCAGTTGGAATTGTGACCGCCTCACCTGCAGATAACCCCAATTAGGGTCATGACCCAGTGTTTTAAGTCTGGGTATTTTCAGATGTGATGACTCATTGAGTCATCACGCATAGCCTCTTCCCGGGGTGAGAGCCCTCACCCCAGGCAGGGGTCTGTTGAGCTGCCAAACAAACATTCTGGTAGCTGGGGCTGGGGAGGAGGTGGGGACAGTGCAGAGGATGTGCGGACATAGTTATGCACAGCCCCACCCCCATGCTCCTCAGCGTGGCCCCACCTCCTCCCGAATGGGCGGGTGCGGTGGCCTATTAGGCTGCCGCACCGCTCCAGGACTGCTCTGGCCACCTGCCAGGATGAGGTGGAGCAGGTCATCAGATGTGATGGCCTGCTCTACCAGAGGGTAGGCTTTTCTGGACTGTGGCAGGGCTTGTGAGCTGGCAGGGAGCCCAGCGCACATCCTGGAATAAGCCCTGCCACAGCCCAGGGTTACCTCTGCTCCTGCCTGTGGTTAACATCTGGTGGGTGGGAGCAGACGTGACACCACCATCTGTGGCCATGCTGGGGTAAACGTGGCCACGGGTGATGGTTTCAGGTCTGAAAATACCCTCTGCCCTGTGCTTTCTTGCCACCTAAGGCCCAATCCAACTTTCATTGAGGTCAATGGAAGACAATCAAGCAGCAATGACACAACTATTGTGTCTAAAAGTACCATTGTTTTTAACAAACATCTTGATTTTATCGCATGCTTTCTTGGATTTTGTGGACAGGACAGCTATCCTAAAACAAAATTTTTTTTTGAGGACATTTAAAATACCCAGTCATAAAAATAATAATAATAATATGAGATAAATGTAAATGTGACTGGAGTAGTGGAGGAAAATTTGGCTAAGAAAGTATTTTAATACTAAGGCTGCTATACCAGGATTTAGATCATTCATAACATCAAAATGATCTAAATTAAAACCAGCTCTTGTTATCACATGAGCGGTCATTGCTTAAGCCAGTGCGGCTTTTCAGATTCTAATGGCACTCAAGAAGTGCAGACAGAAAACCACAACCAAAAGGAAGAGGTTAAATAAAATACATATATTTCAAAATAAACACGTTATTTCCTTAGTTTAGTGGTTGCTCTTTCCACTGACACAAGTGGGTGAAATAGGAAGAACAAAAAACATTATCTAGGGCAAAAAGAAAATTCAAAAAGCTGTGGAAATCATTTTGTGAGTATAAATAAGATTTTGAACTTTTCTCACGCTGCAAATTTCCTGTTTTTTCTTAAAGTGTAAAGACACCATTTCTCTTTTAATCTTCAATTACGTATTGAAGTTGACTCGCATGCTATTATTGTACTGCATACTCAGCAAGAACAGTAGTTAGGGGAATAAAAAAGTTTAGCTGCTGCCTACCGTTGCATCATGGCAAGAGTTTTATTTTCCTTATTCCTACTTTAGGAAGGAGCATCATGAGAAAGAAAATTTTCGTGCCCCTTTTTGTAGAGAGAAAGGTATTGTATGAAGTTCTCAATAATAATAATAATTCTCCGGTTGCTACTTAGCATTAAAATAGGAGGGTGGTTTTTTAAGATAAGTATCTCGGATACATTGATCACATTCTAATGTGTCTGGGCATTTTTAATATGTTTCAGTGTTTTACTCTCCAGGAAAGCATGTCTTACACTATGGCTTCCTGTTCATTTACAGCTGATAAAACAGCAATGAGTAAATAGAAGGCAGGTGACAGGCAAGGGCATTATTATAATTCTTATATCAATAAGCTTTCAGTTTAAGAGAGGAGTTAAGGCTATTACAAATTCACTCACGCTCCAAAAAGTATGGAAATTTTAAGTCAAGGCTCCTGCCTTAACTTGCACACCATGAAAGTAGTAAAGATGTTGTACAGTCTCACATATTGTGCTCACTTACAACTTAGACTCCATGCACCCACACTTTGCTTTGGTCTTTCAGCCCCAATCCTCTTTCTTTGCAGGTTGGGGGCAACACTGAAGCTGGGGACAGCAAGCTCCTTCTTGCCCCAATATTATGTGCTTGACCTCTGTCTTCACTAGGTGCAGCCACACGAGACACCGCAGTTTGGGCATTGCTATCCCACATCGGTCACCGGTGACCCATGATGCACTGCATCATGTGCACATCAGTCACTAGATGTTGAACCCACTGCAAGGTTGGTATGGGCAGCTGACTCCTGCATCCTCAGAAAAAAGTCGGGGACACTGCATGTAGCAGCCTTACCAAAAGTGGGGTAAGGCTGCCTAATGCACGGTAGTGTGCCGCTGCACATGGGTAGGCCCAGACTTAGGGGCAGGCCCCTTAGGCCCAGGCCTTGGGCGGCATTTTCTGGGGGGTGGCAATCCTGGCCCCGGCTCTGCCCCACTCCATTTTTGTTTTTCTCCCTGCACAACCAAGCCAAAGCCTGATGCCTGGGTCCCCATCCCCCACCTGCCTCTGCCATCTGCCGGCTAGTAGTGCTGCAGCAGTAGCAGCAGCAGGACACCGAGACACCGATCCGACTTGGAGAAAAAGCTGTTTGTTTACAAACAACTCCTCCCACGTGAGTGATCAGAAGGTTGTTGCCTGGTAAAGAAGGTTCTTTGAGATAGCTCCGAACATTTTCACAACTGGGTTATGCATGCTCACCCTATTCAAATAAAAGGCCACATGATGGTCTCGAGCTCCTCTACTATAAAAAGCACTCTCCCCCCTCAGAATGACAGTTCCTTCCAACCCTTTCTAAGAATATAAGAAAAAAATTCCATGCAGGGCTGGAAGGGTGAGTGTTATGAGAATGTTTGGAGCCATCTCGAAGTATCTTGTTTACAAGGCAGCAGCCTTCTGTTCTTCGAGTGGCTCCTCACATGCCCTTTTTACATGACTCCACTGGGTGGGGGGGTCCCCCAGAAAATGCCACCCAAGGCCTGGGTCTAGGGGGCCTGCCTCTAGGTCCGGGACTGGCTATGGTAAGAAGACACATCTAATAACAATGGGTATTAACATACCTGATGGTGGCGTGCCACTGTCATGAACTGATCCAGATTGGGAAGCTACTTGCTTCATGGTTAGGATCCGGTCCAGCTGCAGAACAAATGTTCATGCGATTGAGACCGGGGGGGTAGAAGGGGGAAGCACCCCTACACTGTACCCAGTGGCCCACCTCCCCCCCCATGACTGATGGCCATGGTGGCCAATGATGACCACCATAGCCACTCGTCATGGGGGCCACTCCAGACTGGACTGTGAACAGCAGGCTACCACACACAATAGCCTGCTGTAGCCTGGTTGGGCAGGTCATTCCCTGGGTGTGGTGATGGTTATCCCAAGCTGTGTCTCCAGAGGTCTCTGGAGTTGCAGCCTTGACTAGGGATGGGACATTGGAGAGAATACTGGATTTATCGGATCTCCCCTGTATCAAATTTACCAGTATCGGCATACCGGATTTTTAACATTGGCCGCTTTACCGGTTTTTTACATTGCAACCATTTACTTCAACGGCCGCGATGTAAAAAAACGGTTTAGCAGCCAATGTTAAAAATCCAGCATGCCGATACTGGTGATTATCGGATTAATCCGATATACCTGATCATCAGGTGTATTGGATTTATCCGATACCGATATTCCCACCCCTAATGAATAGCCACCACCATGCTCGGAGAAACTCTGGGCCAAACAACTAGATTGCCCTGAAGAAACTTGATGGTGGCCCATAGGCCAAAGCAGATCCAAACAGGCCACAGTGGGCGACTGTCATGTTTGTTAACACCCAATGTTTTGTTTCCCCCCCCAGATCATACAATGTTTCTACTGAAACAGTGTAACAAACCTTCTAGATCTGCATTTCTGACACCTATACGTGCCCTCTTGGTCCAAGACTCTTAACCATGTTAATATCATTGCTGTCTATACTAGGGCTGTAGCGGAATATCGCAGCGGTAGCTATTTCCGGTGGAAACAGTGTTTCCGCAATTAGTGGAACGGCATGGCAGAGGCTTTCATTCTGCTAGTTTCATTCCATGGTTCCGCTTATTTAATTCCGCTACTTAGTGGAATCGTGGAAACATGACATTTTCGCTACTTCCGCAATTCCGCCAG
>QEPC01006369.1:1215741-1232865 GCA_003113815.1 Sphenodon punctatus
TCAATAATAATAATAATTCTCCGGTTGCTACTTAGCATTAAAATAGGAGGGTGGTTTTTTAAGATAAGTATCTCGGATACATTGATCACATTCTAATGTGTCTGGGCATTTTTAATATGTTTCAGTGTTTTACTCTCCAGGAAAGCATGTCTTACACTATGGCTTCCTGTTCATTTACAGCTGATAAAACAGCAATGAGTAAATAGAAGGCAGGTGACAGGCAAGGGCATTATTATAATTCTTATATCAATAAGCTTTCAGTTTAAGAGAGGAGTTAAGGCTATTACAAATTCACTCACGCTCCAAAAAGCATGGAAATTTTAAGTCAAGGCTCCTGCCTTAACTTGCACACCATGAAAGTAGTAAAGATGTTGTACAGTCTCACATATTGTGCTCACTTACAACTTAGACTCCATGCACCCACACTTTGCTTTGGTCTTTCAGCCCCAATCCTCTTTCTTTGCAGGTTGGGGGCAACACTGAAGCTGGGGACAGCAAGCTCCTTCTTGCCCCAATATTATGTGCTTGACCTCTGTCTTCACTAGGTGCAGCCACACGAGACACCGCAGTTTGGGCATTGCTATCCCACATCGGTCACCGGTGACCCATGATGCACTGCATCATGTGCACATCAGTCACTAGATGTTGAACCCACTGCAAGGTTGGTATGGGCAGCTGACTCCTGCATCCTCAGAAAAAAGTCGGGGACACTGCATGTAGCAGCCTTACCAAAAGTGGGGTAAGGCTGCCTAATGCACGGTAGTGTGCCGCTGCACATGGGTAGGCCCAGACTTAGGGGCAGGCCCCTTAGGCCCAGGCCTTGGGCGGCATTTTCTGGGGGGTGGCAATCCTGGCCCCGGCTCTGCCCCACTCCATTTTTGTTTTTCTCCCTGCACAACCAAGCCAAAGCCTGATGCCTGGGTCCCCATCCCCCACCTGCCTCTGCCATCTGCCGGCTAGTAGTGCTGCAGCAGTAGCAGCAGCAGGACACCGAGACACCGATCCGACTTGGAGAAAAAGCTGTTTGTTTACAAACAACTCCTCCCACGTGAGTGATCAGAAGGTTGTTGCCTGGTAAAGAAGGTTCTTTGAGATAGCTCCGAACATTTTCACAACTGGGTTATGCATGCTCACCCTATTCAAATAAAAGGCCACATGATGGTCTCGAGCTCCTCTACTATAAAAAGCACTCTCCCCCCTCAGAATGACAGTTCCTTCCAACCCTTTCTAAGAATATAAGAAAAAAATTCCATGCAGGGCTGGAAGGGTGAGTGTTATGAGAATGTTTGGAGCCATCTCGAAGTATCTTGTTTACAAGGCAGCAGCCTTCTGTTCTTCGAGTGGCTCCTCACATGCCCTTTTTACATGACTCCACTGGGTGGGGGGGTCCCCCAGAAAATGCCACCCAAGGCCTGGGTCTAGGGGGCCTGCCTCTAGGTCCGGGACTGGCTATGGTAAGAAGACACATCTAATAACAATGGGTATTAACATACCTGATGGTGGCGTGCCACTGTCATGAACTGATCCAGATTGGGAAGCTACTTGCTTCATGGTTAGGATCCGGTCCAGCTGCAGAACAAATGTTCATGCGATTGAGACCGGGGGGGTAGAAGGGGGAAGCACCCCTACACTGTACCCAGTGGCCCACCTCCCCCCCCATGACTGATGGCCATGGTGGCCAATGATGACCACCATAGCCACTCGTCATGGGGGCCACTCCAGACTGGACTGTGAACAGCAGGCTACCACACACAATAGCCTGCTGTAGCCTGGTTGGGCAGGTCATTCCCTGGGTGTGGTGATGGTTATCCCAAGCTGTGTCTCCAGAGGTCTCTGGAGTTGCAGCCTTGACTAGGGATGGGACATTGGAGAGAATACTGGATTTATCGGATCTCCCCGGTATCAAATTTACCAGTATCGGCATACCGGATTTTTAACATTGGCCGCTTTACCGGTTTTTTACATTGCAACCATTTACTTCAACGGCCGCGATGTAAAAAAACGGTTTAGCAGCCAATGTTAAAAATCCAGCATGCCGATACTGGTGATTATCGGATTAATCCGATATACCTGATCATCAGGTGTATTGGATTTATCCGATACCGATATTCCCACCCCTAATGAATAGCCACCACCATGCTCGGAGAAACTCTGGGCCAAACAACTAGATTGCCCTGAAGAAACTTGATGGTGGCCCATAGGCCAAAGCAGATCCAAACAGGCCACAGTGGGCGACTGTCATGTTTGTTAACACCCAATGTTTTGTTTCCCCCCCCAGATCATACAATGTTTCTACTGAAACAGTGTAACAAACCTTCTAGATCTGCATTTCTGACACCTATACGTGCCCTCTTGGTCCAAGACTCTTAACCATGTTAATATCATTGCTGTCTATACTAGGGCTGTAGCGGAATATCGCAGCGGTAGCTATTTCCGGTGGAAACAGTGTTTCCGCAATTAGTGGAACGGCATGGCAGAGGCTTTCATTCTGCTAGTTTCATTCCATGGTTCCGCTTATTTAATTCCGCTACTTAGTGGAATCGTGGAAACATGACATTTTCGCTACTTCCGCAATTCCGCCAGCGCCACAAAATAGTGGAATAGCGGTTTTCCGCAATTTTTCCACAATTTTCCGCAATTCCGCGATTTGCAGAATTCCGGCGGAATTAGCGGAATGTCCGCAGAAAAGTCGCGGTGTGGCGCGGACAATTCCGAAATGGTGGAACAGAATCACGGCGCGGTAACAGCTGCTGCCGCATCAGCCCTAGTCTATACTACCTCAACAAATCTTTGTAGATGAATACTGCTCAAATATTATCCACAGCAGAGCCTCAATCTTACAGACTATGGACCTCACCAGGTCAGGAAAAAGCAAGGTTAGCCCTGCCTCCCTAATCTTTCTAATCCCAGTATTTAAGTTAGTCAGACCCTGTTTATTGTAATCTGGATGCAAACTGCCAGTAGCCCCTGTTTTCCACATTTTCCCCATTCTTCTCAACCTAAATGAAAGCATATAGGGAAAGCATCAAGCTTCTCCCTGCTCTTCCCAGCTTCAGTGTTTCCCGCCAACCTGCAGAGGAAGAGGATTGGGGCTGAAAGACCAAGGCAAAGGGTACACAGAGCCTAAATTGTAAGAGAGCCCAATATGTGAGACTGTACAACATCTTTACTGCTTACATGGTGAGCAGGTTAACGCAGGAGCCTTAACTTACAATTTCCATGCTTTTTGCAGCATGAGTGCGTTTGTAAGAGCCCTAATTCTCTTAAACCAAAGGTTTTTTTTATCTACGAATTTCCCTGTTTTTTGAAGGGGGAAACCCATTAAATGCCCCCTGCTGACCCAGCACCCACTTGAGTTTGGTTGGCAGCCAGCCCATGAGTTTCCCTTTCAGTCCAAACTTTGTCAGTTTCACCAGTGGGATTTTTTTAAAACATTTTTTTACTGCAGAGGGGTCCAGAGATGGACTCGCCAAGCCATATACTGCTGCACTGCCCGGCCTTGGCAGGGGCAAGAACAGAGGTCTTGGGGAGATTCATACCTACGGAAGGGAAGGCCACAAGTGACTTGGAGGGCCTGGTTGCTTGGCTGCTTTGCAGCATTGATTCGGAAAGGGCAAGGGCGGTGGCAAAATTTTGCCAAGTATTTATTAGGGCAAGGGACACCTATAAGACTCGAGTGTGAGCCAGCTCAATCAGCGGCAGTGTCCCCTGGGCGTCGGGGGGTTCTTAGTATTGGTTAACCTAAGGGATAGAGGGGTTGAGTAATTAAGAATGCAACTAAGGAATTTGACTAGTGGGGTGACTACTGACCTAGGGTCATGTTTTGATTGTCTTGTTATATTTTGATGAATTGTACAAAGACTATGTATCCGGTTACGGGTATGCTTTTGTGAATATTGGTTCTTATGGATTTTGTTATGGCCTTTGAGCAAAAACAATAAATACTGCAGAGGGATATTGCTTTGTAGATCCCTCCTCACCGGAGAGTTTCCCTTGCATCTCCAAACTTTCTTAGATATGCGCCTGAAGAAATTCTATCCAAGTACATACAATCCCTCAATGCATGTAACCACATACAGTCTCTCTCCCGATACCATCCCTTCTCCCTAGCTGAAAGTTCATTCTCAATTTTTCCCCAGTTTTGTGAAGAATTCTGGCTCTCATTTCATTCCAGGAACCACAAACAAGCTGAGAACTGGTAGCGTCTCAATTTAATTCTCAATATATATATTTTTTTTTAAAGGAAAAAATTAAGAAATCACTGCATACACCCAAATGGACTCCAGGCCGTTCTGTGCATGAGAAGCCCTTTTTCAAAATGGTGGTGGCAGTGTTGCTGCCATTTCGATCTGTTCATATGAGGTGGCCATTTTGTAAATATTTATTTATTTATTTATTTATTTCTGAATTTCTACCCCGCCCCTCCTGCGAACAGCTCAGGGCGGCTTACACAATAAAACATATAAAATACATATAAAAATTTACAACATCAACATATACTATAAAATATTAAACAGGGCCCGGGAACATTAAAACAAAAAGGGTAGGGGAAAAAACCCATCAACCCACCCTCCCACCCTCCCCAAAGGTCTGGGCGAACAGCCAGGTTTTGTGTGCTCCCGACGACCCGTCCCCGAAAGGAGCCGGGCCGCNCCACCCTCCCACCCTCCCCAAAGGTCTGGGCGAACAGCCAGGTTTTGCAACTGTGCCGGAATGTCAACAGGCCTGGGGCCAAGTGGGTTTCCTCTGGAAGGGAGTCCCAAAGGTCTGGGCGAACAGCCAGGTTTTGCAACTGTGCCGGAATGTCAACAGGCCTGGGGCCAAGTGGGTTTCCTCTGGAAGGGAGTTCCAAAGGTGTGGCCTGGCCACCGAGAATGCCCTCTCCATTGTGGCCCCCCGCTTAACACGGGAAGGCACCCCCGTCAGACCAAAGGAGCTGCTCTGGGGCGCGGAGGGCGAGACTGTCCCTGAGGTACGAGGGGCCTAGACTGTGAAGGGCCTTATAGATCAACACCAAAACCTTGAACCTAGCTCAGCACGCTATTCGCAACCAGTGCAGAGTCCGGAGCACAGGTGTTATGTGCTCCCGACGACCCGTCCCCGAAAGGAGCCGGGCCGCTGCATTCTGCACCAGCTGCAACCTCCAAACCAGGAACAAGGGAAGCCCCGGAGCAGCTGCCCTTTCCCAAAATGCCGGTGAGACTGCCAATGCCATTTTGGAAAATGGCAGTGATTTATTTATTGATTTATTTTTACACTGAAAGATACTGAAAATTTGTACTGTGACCAAGATTTTATTCAGATCTTGGTCATGATTCTCAGCTTCTCAGTATTTCTCTTGAGAAGCTAAAATGCTTCTTGTTTTATCCCTACTTCTTCCAGTGAGTTTCCCTTTGAGCCACAGCTTTAACGGTTTCACGGGGGTTGGAGGGAGGTGGGAGTGGTGGAGAGGGAGATTACTTCAAAGAATCCTCCTTTTGGAAAGTTTCCCTTGAAGCACCCAGCTGTGTCACTTTCACCCAAGAATTTGGTTAGAAACTTGGAGCAGTAGTTTTGTCAGTTTCACCTGCTGGGGAGTTTACTTGGCAACCAGAGCAGCTAGCCAGTGAGTTTCCCTTTCAACCCCAGCTCTTTTTTCACCTTGGAGAATTCTACTTAGTTTCATAGGAAGATGGGGGAAGGAGGGGATATTGGTTTGCAAATACCTCCTCACTGGAAAGTCGCCCTTGCAGCCCCAATCCTTGTCAGTTACTCAGGCACATAACTACATATAGTTTCTCTCTTGACTCTATCCCTTCTCCAAAGGGTGGGGGGAGAGTAAGGAAGCCACGGAGAGGAAATGAAAAGACAGTGATGGGGGCACTATGTCCTCACACCCATCATTCCACCCACCTCCCTGTCATTCCAGCTGCTCCCAGTTGCCTCTTACATGTCATTCCACCCAGCCCCCCATCATTCTAGCCACTCCTTCTGGCCTCTTATGTGTCATTCTACCCAGCTCCCTGTCATTTCAGAAGCTGCCGGTGTTCTTGTACCCATCATTCCACCCAAGCCCGCAGTATTTCAGCTGCTCCTGGAGACCTCTTACCCATCATTCCACCCTGACCCCCATGATTCCAGCCACTGCCAGTGGTCTCCTACCCATTACTCCACCCAGCCCCTTGTCAATCCAGCTGCTCCTAGGGTCCTCCTACCCATCATTCCACCCAGGCTTCCATCATTCCAGATGCTCCCAGTTGTCTCATATCCATCATTCCACCCAGCTCACATAACTCCAGATGCTCCGAATGGCCTCCTATGTGTTATTCCACCCAGCTTCCCTCTCTGTCTTTCCATTTGCTCTTCAAATGCTTCCAGGGTTCTTGTACCCGTCATTCCACACAGGTCTGCATCATTTCAACCACTCCTGGAGACCTCCTATCCATCATTCCACCCTGTCCTCACATTCCAGTCACTGCCAGTGGCTTCCTCAGTTTTTTCCCTCCTAGCTTTTTTAATCTTCCACCTTCTTTGACATTTCAGATCCTCCCCCACTCCCTCTGTTTCAGTTAAGCATCTGCCAGTTTGTTGTTATACTGCCCATTAAGGGTTACTGGCATTCCCAAAGCCTCATTACTTCCAATTGGTATTCCTGTTGTCTTTATGGTTTCCAATCGGCATTCCTTGTTTGTCATTTTCACCTGCTGAGGTGTTTGCTTGGTAACCGGCATAACCAGCCAGTGAATCAAATCAGAAATACAGCAGTCAGCCCCAGCAATGCCCATCCCTAATGTACAAATGCTACTCCCATCTGTACAATAATAGCGTGCAATAAATGCCACTCACATTCATACAACAGTAGCCTTCATGGAAGCTCATCTCCTCATGTATAACACATTAGAACATTCATGAAAAACCATGGAAGCTGCTTTTATCACTCTCCCCATTTGCCAAAATGGGCACTTCAAACCATCAGAACTTCAGAACTATTCAACGGATTTTCAAAAACTAAAAACATTAAATCCATTCAGGCCACACTTGAATTTTTGAGCAAAGCTACATTTATTAATACTGCTCCCAGAACTAAGCCTTCATGAGCAAAAAAAAGTAGAGAAAGTGTCATTCTGCTTCTGAAATTCAAATGCCTATATCTTCTTTTTCATCTAATTTGCCTGAAATTTGGACAGATTTTACGCCTCCCATAAACAATCCTACCTACCAAATTTCACAGTAATAGGGGAAATCATCCCGATTTTATAATGAGCAGAATGTTTGCAATTGTAAGACAGTGATGCAGCTGCCTTAACTATAGAGGCTGTATAATAAGGAGGCGCAGTGCATCTGCACTGGGGCCCATGAGCCTGGGAGGCCCACATACCCTGGTGCAGCTGTATCCCCTGCTACCAGGAAGAGGTCTGCAGGGAGGGGAAGGAGTTCCATCTTCTGCACCAGGGCTCATTCTAACCGAGCTATGCCCCTAATGACAAGCATATGAACCATGAGGCAGTTATTTATTTACAGTGGTGTAACTAGCTTGGAATGGGCCCCAGTGGCAGGAAATGCAGCTGCACCAGGGAGTGTGGCTGGATGTGGGCCCCAGTGCAACTGTACTGGCTGTCCCTATTATACTTATGCCCTTGTTTATTTATGTTTTTATCCCACCTTTTCCTTAAGGCTCAGGGCAGGTTACAAAACACAAAAAAAATATTTTCAAAAGAAAACCAAATAAAATATACTAAAATACAACAAAGGAAACCAAGTTAAGTCAGATAACCCCTCCCGCCGCAACCTCCCATCCCTATCCCTGCCAGCCAAACACCAGGCCAAACAAAATGGTCTTGTATCGCTTCCAGACAGAGCCAGCCTTACCACAGGGTGACCAGGGGTGACCAGGGATGACCACGTGGACCACGCTCTTTCTGAGGGCCCCACACCTCTATTTGCACCAGGAAAGGTTGTAGGGGCACCACTCCTTCTCTGTGGGGCCCCAAATATGACCACCTTCAGGGCATCACAGATGTTGCCCCAAGGGGGAGGGGCGACCAGGTGCCCCACATTTTATCTTCACCCTGGGCCCCTAAAGCCAGCTCCACTTCCAGAAGAACAAGCTCAGGGTTAGACAAATCTCCAAGGGAAGGGAGTTCCATAATTTGGGAGCAATCACCAAGAATGCCTCTCTGTTGTGCCCTTGTATAAGCTTGGCAGACAGTCGGTACCTGCAAGAGAGTGTCTCTGCCTGACCTCAGAGGCTGTGATGGGACATGAGTAATGAGATGGTCTTTCAGACAGTATATTTGCTTTGACATATGTGTTTTAACAAAGAGAGCCAGACCCCCAGTATGCCAAAGCAGTGGGTAGGTACCAGACCTGGGACATAGGTGATGTTTTGCCACCTTTCTGCTCTTCCTCTTTACCCAAGCCTGAGGCTTGCTGAGGTCCAAAATGATACTGTGCTCCAATGGTTTCCCTGCCAGTCTTTGAAATATATGCTTTCATCTACATGAGACAAAGAGCCTAGTTCTACCTGACATCAAGGGAATGCTCACCTACTTATTTTAGCTCTTGGAGTGATGCCAAAGGACAGGGGATTTGGGAGAGGATCATCCTCTGGTCATTATTCTAGGTATAGTCCATCATCCTCAAACAATTTACTCTGGAGTTGTCCCATTGAAATCAATGTGACCATATTTTTATTTTGAAGATTGCAACCATAATTTATTATCAGGGCTTTATCCTGGTCCCAATGAAGCTGGGCGAGGGCGGGGAGGGAGGTGGGGAGGTCACAAAAAACCACTTTGCCTTCCTGGGATGATGATGTGGAGTTTACACACAACTAGAACTAAAGAAGGAGAAGTGCATTGTTATTTCAGAAGCCCTCGGGTGAATTTCAGATGCCAGAGATGTTGTGTAATTGTACATCTCTGCACACAGTAGTGTTTGCTGACACACCCTTTTGAACTGCAAGTGGTGAGCTTTTTGCATCTTTTGGGGCTGTGACCTTGTTCAAGTGAAATGAAATCACCAATAAAAAGAAGTTTGAGTGCTGATTCAGCTCTTAATTGCCATGAGTGTCGTTATGGATTAATTCCATTGACTTTAACAGCAGTCTTTATAATTTACAGTAGTCTAGCCCAGCACATGCGCCCACGGAAGACTAAACCTGAGGGAATTCTAAGTGTTTGTTTTCAAAACCTTTGACAAACATATCAGATTGGACTGGATGTGAGGGGGCTGAAAAACAAAGCAAGGGGTAGCTTGCTAAACAAACTTGCCTTCTTTTTGGAAGAACTGAAACCATGCTTGTAATATCACAGTCCCCATCAGTAAGGGGAGGGATAGGGGAAATGCTAAGCTCATCAATGAAACAGTATCCTTTAACAACAGTCAGTCACTTCCTGCAATCAAAACCATGCTAGCATGTGGCTTGTTCAAATAAAAATTACTGGACTGGAGCCAAACAAGGAAAAAGTAATTGACAATGTGGTTTTTCAGAACCCGCCCATCCATCAAATGTGTCACTCCCCCATAATACTTTATTTCCCTTCTGAACAAAGATCTTTAAAATTCATTGTGTGCACTTAAAAACAAAAAGTGTCCTTGTGCTGGTTCATAATGATGCTCTTTTAGTTTGGGTTTGTTTTGTTATTTAATTACATTCCCTTCTATCATGCACTTTTTCTTCTTCTTTTTTTTTTTTGTCCGGATAGTTACTGGAATTTTCTGCTGTTCTTAAACAAAGAATCTTTGTGCTGTATCAGCTTGCATTTTCCTTGGATTGTGTTGTACTGGTGCCTTTTCACTGACTTCAGCACTGGCGTATTGTAGCCATAGCTTCACTAAGTAGACTGTAACAAACAGATTCATTGGTTCTTTCTCTGTGCTTCATCTTATTAACTGATCTGTGGGAAATGCTGTTTAGGCCATTAAGGCACATGAGCTATTACAAACAATAAATTAACCTTAACTGGAGAAAGCTTTGCAACTTCTCATGTGGCATCCTAAAAGAGAGAGCTATTTTAGGGTTGGGTTCTTTTTTTTTAAATGTTCTTTACCTACCACGTCATCAAGGATCCAGATGGCATTAGACTTTTGTTACAAATACCTCTCTCATCTTTGACATCAGCCTCACAGTTATGTCTATTTTCAGCTACCAATTCAAACAATAAGATATGTTGCCCTGATAGCCACAAAACAGAGCACATGCTACAACACTAGAAAGCACTCACTGAAACCAGCTGCAAGGGTGTTGTAATTAACACATAAAATGTTTTGTTCACTCTTCAGGTGATTTGTCTGAATTAGAGGGTCCAGTTCACAAATTTCTGATAACATCTTTATAGGAGCTGTGAAAGCTAGCCTTCAAATTACAAACCTGCCATCTTTCGTTAAGAAGTCCAAGTGCTACGTAGCTAATTAATCTACAAAAGTGCTTGGGGTTTTTAATGGTCTCATTTAGAGCTTGGTCCTACATTTTATCTTATTAAATGGTAGTGATTCCCAAAAAAGAGAGAAAATCTATGCACCAGCCAGGAGCCTGAGTTAGCACTGCATCTTCAGCTGAGAGAAACATACATGCAGAAACGTTACTTGGCAATGGGAAAGGTCTGAGAAGACTAGAGGTGCAGCCACAAAAGCTGGGGCAGGCCCGATGCCCTGTACACCCCATGGCAGGCAATCGCTGCTGATGCCACACTTTGGGGCCAACGTGGAGACCAAGGCAGATGGTCCACCCCCACACCCCCACAGAGAAACTTGACGGGCCGCTGTCAGAGGTCCGTCCATGCGCCGAGGTGGGCCAAGGCACCAGCTACACAAGCAGCTGCCTAGGCCCACCCCACCCACTATCCCACCCATGGTCGTGACATGGCTGTGTAGGAATGGAAGCTGTACCTGCTGTTCAAAGTCCCACAGTAGACCACACTGTGTGTCAAGGCAGATGGGGACCGGTCCCACAAGTGGCGGCACACTACCACATGTTAAGTAATCTTATCCCACATTGGATAAGGCTGCTCCATGCTGCATCCCCAGTCTTTCCCCAAGGACATGATGCAGGGTGAACATCTGGCAGCCACTGGGCAGACGATGCACTGAATCAATCACACAGTAAGGCTGCCCAAACCGTGGTAACGTCTCATGTGGCTGCACCCTAGGAGAGCATGTGTTGTAGATTAAATCAGTTAGTGTGCTTATGGCAGTGACTTTCAAACTGGGATGCAGCCCCAAGGTATTCTGGAGGGGGTGGGAGCACAAGAAAGACCACAATGGACAAACATCTAACTCTACATTCACTGAATGGACATCTACAAGTAAATAACTTCAGATTTTATTTATTTATATTTAATACCCCGCCTCTCCTGCTCCAAGCAGCCCAGGGCAGCTTACAATGTTAAAACATATAAAATCAATAAAACCATAAAATACAATAAAAAAGGGAAGGCACAAAACCAAACCACCCCATCCCCCCCTACACCCCATCTCCCTCGCCAAAAGCGAGGCAGAACAGCCAAATTTTACAGATACAACGGAAGGAGGGGAGATCCAGGGCCACCCAGGCCTCCACCAGGATGGAGTTCCACAGTCTAGTTGGGCCACCAAGAACGCCCTCTCCATAGTGGCCTCCCCGGGCCACATGGGAGACCTTGAGAAGGGTGCCCCCAGCAGACCGCAGAGGCCGCTCCAGAGCGCGGAGTGTGAGGTGGGCAGGTAAGTTGGGCCAAGGCCATATAGGGCTTTATAGGTCAAAACCAATACCCTGAATTGGGACCGGAAGACTATAGGCAGCCAGTGCAGAGCCTGGAGCAGCAGTGCAATGTGGTCATGACGACCCGTTCCCATAAGGAGTTGGGCCGCAGCATTCTGAATCTGCACTAGCTTCAGTTTCCGGACCATCACCATAGGTAGCCCAGCGTAGAGTGCATTGCAATAGTCCAATCTCAAGGTAATGAAAGCATGGATGATGGTGACCAGGTCACTATCTGAAACATATGGCTGAAGCTGTTGCACCAGATATAATTGGCGAAACACACTCCTTGCCACAGCCCCCCACCTGGAAATCCAGGTGGAGCTCAGGATCAAGGAGCACACAGACTATGGACCTGGGATACCAGCAGAGGGTGGACCCCATCAATGATGGGAACTGCCACATCCACTGCCCTTTCCACCACCATCATCTCTGTCTTGTCGGGATTCAGCTTCAGTCAGCTCGCCCTCATCCAATCCCCAACAGCCTCCAGACATCAGGTAAGCAGTAACACCAAGACTGCCAGGTCTGGGTCAGATGAAACCAAGAAGTAGAGTTGGGTGTCATTAGCATATTGATGACACCGTACCCTATACCGTATCACCACCTCGCCAAGTGGCTGCATATACACGTTGAACAAGAGCAGGAACAGGATAGAACCTTACGGGACATCACATGTGAGGTCCCGTGGAGATGAAGAACAATCCCCAAGCACCACATGGCAAGTTCTCCCGGCCAGGAAGGTGTGGAACCAGTCAAGGATGATCCTGCCCACTCCAGCTCAATCCCGCAAGCAAGTCACCAACATCTCATGGTCAACGGTATCAAAAGCAACGGAATCAAAATTTTGATTCAGCAATGCACTTAAGCATGTGCTTAACTTTAGCTCAGGTGTAGTGAATGTTTAGAGGTTTGCAAGAGTCCTTTGTTGGAATAAGGCCTTTAATGATACAATTCTAATTTATGTCTTAAGCCCACTTCCTTATAAACATGAGCCAAAATTTCATTTAAATTTAAATTTTGAATTCAAAATTTTAATTTGCATACTCAGCAAGCTCAGCTTAAATTATTCTCTGATCTTAGGCATTTATGCTTTCTGTGTCAGCAGCAGAACCTTTGCAGGATTCAGTGAAAGTAGAATTTGTAGCACACATGCTATATAATTTAATATTTTGATTTTTTTTTAAATGTAGAATTAAGTCATTAGCGAGTGGCTCAGTTGAGTTGCTAAAGATATACTGTCTTACACCATCTGGGGAATCTAACTGTATGTAATATGCATGTTAGTCTTTGAGATGTTCACACATGCACATAGGAAATCTCCACAGAAATATGTAAATTGAATTACATCTCCCAGTTGCAGACTGGGCCAAGACTAATTGTGCATAATTAATTGCAAACTGAGTACTGAAAACAATGTGCATTGCTGAGCAGTGTGTATACTGACTTTCAGTATTAGGTCTTTAATCTGTATTTTAGAACTGAAAAAAGAATGTACAATATTTTAACAGGGTTTGCATCTTCTGCCTCCATAAAGGGAAATAAAATCTAAGATGCAGTAAAGAATGGACTAGGGTAATGTATACTCGTGACATTATTTTAAGTACTTAGAAGCAAGTGATATACATCTATCTAATTTTCTATCCAGCATCCTTCCAAACATGCTACATTGAGATTGGCTTGAAATTTATTGTTTGAATTTGCTATTCTAAATAATATGATCTATTTATGCTATCGTTGACTTTGCTTGTTTCTTGTTGAATGGTAAACGAAAAACAGAACAATGAACATCAGTATTACAGAAATATCTGCATTTGAAAAATGCCACACATTTTAATAATTGCACTAAAATATTGATAGCTCAGTAGGCTAATGGCAATTTTTTACTTCTTTCTGATTAGCTTTTAGTAATGTGTTATTTCCATTTTGGATGACAATTCTAGTTATGATGATGATGATTATTTTAAACACAAAAACAGGTATACCATGGCATCAATGAATAAAAAATTAGTTTAGCCTTTTGGGATACCAATTTTTTATTCTTATTATCTTAAACATAGAACTTCAGTTCAAAACAGAATGGTTGTTTTTTTCCAACAGCAACCTCATTCAAATGTTTTGATTTATCAGAGCATTTTATGTTTACTTAAAAAACACATTTTCTGCTCCCTGGAGAAGTTCCTAATGTGCTCGGTGAAAATTGAGCATCAGAAAAAATGGAGTCAAATGACAGTAAAATTCAAGAGAATCTGTTCACGCTTTGCTTTTGAACACTACAGAACATTAGGGGTGCAATCCTCTGCCATTAAAGTCAATGAAAGCTGAGCGATTGACTTTAATGGATGGAGGTTTGCACCCTAGAACTATATATATATATATATATATATATATATATATTTGCATGTACATACATGTATTCTATAAATTACTATAACCCAGAGTAGGCTATACAGTAACAATTATTAATGAAATAATAATTCACACATAGGGTATCTTTATATGCCAAGATCACAAAGCCTCATCTTAAAATACTAACGTCATAACTATCTTTAAATTTAAAGATCTTATTAATTCTCCCAGCATGCTAATAAGGTAGGTATAAGAGGTGAAGTCATTCCTATATTTATTATCTATCATAAGAGTGGATGGTGTTTAATAGTGCAGAGTAAATCTAAACACCTGTTAACTATAGAAAGTGAAAAATATTGTATCCAACTGAAATTATAGAGGAAATTTAAGGAGGCAGGATGGAATGAAAATTATTATAAAAATTGGAATTTGACCAGGGAAATGGAATTAACATCCTTTCTCTATGGAAAGTGCCTCCTGGATTATATTCTATTCTGGTTTTTATTTTATTTATTTAAAGAATGCTTTGAAATAGATTTTTTATTTTCTTTCACATATTGATGAGATAGTGTGGTGCTGACGTAAGCATTTAAAAGCAGTTATGCCTGGGATATTGTGGTCAGGCAGCCTGGGCTTAAATAGGTGTTAGCATTTTAAAAGAAACTCTGCAGCAAAATGTTCAGTGACAATCTTCATAAGCTTAAATAGACACAAGTTGTCAGACTTTCCATTGTTAGTCTCATTTTAAAGACAGCATCTTCAGCAGAATAAGATCCCAGAAGAATACAAGGCACTGTCCAGAGACATAGCTTGGCTGGATTGGGTCATGGGTGCAGAAGATGGAATGGGGTCCCCTGATGCATCAGCCAGGGACACACAGCATGTGTGTGGGCTGGGTCCTCAGGCTTGTGAGCCTTGGTGCAGATGCCCCACCTGAACATATGATAGCTACCCCTGGCACTGAATCAGTGGGTACAGGAGACAGAGGGGGAGGAAGTGCCTTGAGTCGCAATCACAGCAGGGGGAATCACGTGAAACTCCACTTGTGGGTGTGGGGTTTTAAACGCCATTAATCCATGTAGCAGGGGGTGGGCTTGGTGTGTGTAAGTGGTAACAGGATTAGGGACCAGAACACACCGTCACTCCAAGGAGTAGCTATACAGTTTATTTATAGTCCATGCATCGTCTCCACCATATTCCAAGTATAAACAAGTCTTTATTTAATAAGCCAGTCTAGCCAGGCAGCAATCCTCTGGCAGGCTTGCACATAACTCCCTTTCAGGAGTCAAGTTCTTCAGCTCAGTCTTCCATCATCTCCTTCAACTTAGACAGCAGAGCTTCAGAAGTCTGTCTCTTTCCATCTTCAGGCAACAACTAAGGACTTCCTTCACCTTCTGAGACCCAGAGCAGACTGCCCTTTCTCTGGTTTTGCTGCTTCCTTTTGTAGCTGAAGCCACACCCCAAATATTTCTACTTCCTGTTGGCAGCCATTTTTGGTTCATCCAGCTGCCATCTTAGCTCCTCTTAAAGACATATCCATCTATTGTGACTCTACTCTGCCACAGTCTGTTTCCGCTGTGATTGCACTCATGGATTACAGGGCTCAAAATCCAGCCCTGTAATCCATGAGTGCAATCATGGCAGAAACAGGCTGATAATGTTTAAAATCATGCCTCTGCATTCACTCCCCCCTCCCCCCCCCCAATCTCATGTACAAGCAGCCAGTACTAGGTTTTAGGAAAAATCTTCAAATCAAATACCAAATTCATCATATTCATATTCATTTTAACAAAGCAGATCCAAAGCTTCCTGCTTTATTTGTGGATCTAAATATTAATTTTGGTTATTTCAGATTTGGTATTTCATTTCCCTAGTTTATTCGGTAACTTTGCTTCAGCATTTGGGTTGCTGTTTATTCATGATTCCTATATTTGGTGCATCTACGCGGTATGGTATGCAATAGCGCTAAACAGATAGAATCATATAGATTCATATAGAACTAGAAGTTCCATGATAGAAATCATAGAGTTGGCAGAAATCATAGAATTGGAAGAGACATCAAGGGTCATCTGATCCAGTCCCCTGCTTGAGGCAGGATACCCTATACCTAAAGCAGGACCCATGTTCACTGTGTTTTCCCCCTGGCCACTAAGGGGGAAAGTATACAGTCCCCTGACCTGAGGCTTCCCTGATGGATGCCAGGTGCCTGACTGGTGGAATCTACACTCATTCTTAGGGTCTAACTGATCATCATATCTGGGGTCAGGACATTTTTTCCCTTGGGTCAGATTGGCAGTTGACTCGAGGGTGTTTTGCCTTCCCCTGCAGCGTCGGGGTGGCTCACTTGTTTGGGACACTTGGGTTTTTCTTTTATAAGTTTGTGTGTTGTCATTTGAAGTTCTAGTATGCTCTGGTCAGTCCCGATCTCTGCTTGTGGCAGATTTTTGTTATAGCCTTCTAGTTGGATGGATTTTTCTGTGTAGATAGTTTGGGTGTTGTAATCCTGCATTGGTGCTGGGGGCTGGACTAAATGCCTCCCAGGTCTATGACTCTCTAAGAGGAGCTGTCCTGTAGATCCCTACGAAGTCATTTAGTCATGTCATCAACACCTGATGGTCAGCTGTTGCACACATTAAGTAACTAAAGCACCACTTATCCTGGGTGCAGTGAGGTAACTTCTTCCTTATTGAGGTACAGAGGTGCTGACTTGTATTATGTGACTTGCACAAGGCTATATAGTAGGACCATGGTAGTCCCTGGAATAGAACCCAGGAATTATTGGATCCCAGTCCAGGCACAGTTTACCAGACCATGTTGCTTCTAACTAATTCACTGCCTAGATATATTTTCCACATGAACCACTGATACATTATACACATACTTCTGTGATATTTAAACATATATTTATTTATTTATTTATTTATTAAAAGTATTTAGTATCCCGCCCCTCCTGCCACAGGCAGCTCAGGGCAGCTCACAACAATATAAGTTAACAATTAAAATCATAAAACTATAAAACATATCAATACACCCCCATCCCTCTCTCCTCCCCCCCC
>QEPC01006369.1:1232928-1247555 GCA_003113815.1 Sphenodon punctatus
CCCCCCCCCCCCCCCAATCTCCCCCACCAAATGCCTGGCAGAACAGCCAGGTCTTACAACTTTTACGAAAGGAGGGAAGGTCCGGAGCCAGATGCACCCCCACCGGAAGGGAGTTCCACAGCCTCAATGTGGCCTCGGGGGACCACAAGGAGGGCATCCCCTGATGACTTGCCCCCCTAACCCAGTCCCCTTGGCCCTCCCCCCATCAAACAGATATTCCATCCTCCCCTACTGCCTCTATCCCACTCCAAATTATAAAAACACAAAAACACAAGAACCTCAGCCCTTGCCTGCCCAGACCCTTCTAAGGGTCACGCCTAAGGGCCCTTTAGCGTGGGCCTTAGACGCACTGTCTGTGGCACGCACCTGCGGCACTGTCCGGCAGCAGGCGGCTTTTGGCCCCGCCAGGCCAGAACTCCGTTGCTGAGCACCAGCCCCGCCGCCCTCCTCTATGGAGTGTAAATAAGCTTTTACTGCCGATAGCAGCATATCAATGGCATGATCAAGTTCTACCATCTTTTGGTGCTTTTACAGAAGGCAGCTCATTTTAATTGATATGCCTCCTAGTCATAATACTTTGTTATTTCTGTTCAGGAAACAGATAAAACCAAAATACTGAAAACTGAAGAAAAATGGAAGCACAGATTTCTTTACACCTTGTTTGAGCAAATGTGTATGTTTTATTGATCATCTCAAAAGAAAACTGTTGACCACATATGCTGAAATAGCAGGCAGAACATATGGCTGCAAGCATATGAGCATGGGCGTTTATACTAGTTGTCTCTAGATTTTCCTGCAAACTTTTGTGAAACCAATGCAATGCTATTTTGCAAGACAGATAGATTGACACCGACTTGCTTTAATCACACATGGTGGTTGTCCGCTTTATCTATCAGCTGCCATTATGCCAACCTGCGAAAGAACAAGTTATTATCATTAAAAAAAGTCACATTACTGCGGCACTTGAATTTCATTTTTGCCTTTGAACTACTTTGAGTCTTTCACTCTTTCTTTTGCATGAATTCCAAAATAATATGTTCAAATATATTCTGTCTAGAGGCAGAGCTCAAAAATAGATAACATTAAACTAATCTATATTGAGAACCATTTTTAAAAGAGAGTATATATTACTGCATCACAATAGTGATTCACGCATTCTGACATTTGCCTTTTGTCTGCTCTTCTTCAATAAAAATGTGGATGCCATGCAACTATATAAAGACGTATTTCTGTTATATCTGACACTTGGACCTGACTGCTTCAGGAGCCACTTGAGTAATCAAGAATTGACCCAAATGACCGCAATCTCCATGGATAGCAACAGCAGGTGTAGCCTCAGCTTCAGTCAGGGGACAGGCTGTAGCTCTGAACTCCAATCACCAGCTAATGGATGGTGATCATCAGTCAGATGTTGAGTCCAACAGCCGATCTCATTGAGACCTGCAGTCTGTCCCTGTTAAGGTGAATATGGCAGCAAAGAGTTACAGGTCACAGGCTAAAGATCTATATGTGGCTCAGAAGCGTGTTGTGATTATTTTTTGCATGGAGGCTTATTTTGTCCATACATAATGTCAGTAGTTTCGTTATGGCCCTCAACAATCCAGGAATTTCACCCTGATTTCAGTTGGGCCTAATCCATAATCTACAAAAGCCAGTAAGAATCTTTTAATTGCTGTCAGTAGGCCTCAAATCAGGTGGCTTGCACAGAAATGACACATGCAAACTACTGTCCTAAGAGCAATCACAGGGTAAAAACAGAAGTGCCAGTGGCAAGGCTTCTCCCCAACCCAATCTGGGGTGAACAATGACAACCACCACTCCCAGGATCAGTGAGGCATAGGCAAAGCTCTGGAAGCTCCAAAATCTCCTACAAAGCCATACTTTCGTTCACATCCCACAGGGAGGAGGGAGGGGGCAGTCCAGTGGGCCTCAACATCTGGAAGCCCAGCTCGGCCGCTCTCTCCTCACACTCTAACCTGGCCACATGGTGACTGAGCAGCTGCATATACCAGCTCACTAGCCCATAGCCAATTGCTCTGGACTACAATGGGTCAGCAAACAGCCCCTGCACATCACCTTTTCAGTCAAACTTCACCCAGGACCAAGGTGTCAGGCACCCTCCAATTCCTCTGCACCCTATACGCTGGACCCTTGCACAAGGAATGGCCTTGGTCAGTGACCATGGTGTCCCGGTCCATGGTCAAATATACAGACTGAGTCAGGAAAGGCAGAATCGGGGACATGAGCGGCGCAGACCACCTTCAGACAAGAAAAATCTCTGTGTTACATTCACTAGATAAGGAAATACCTGAGTCAATGCCAAACATGGATGAGTACAGCTTCCACAGAGCAATCCACAGACGGAAATGTTGAGCATCCCAGGGCACCACACCCCTGGCCACTCCATTACATGGGGGTCTTTTCTGAAAATCCCTCCCCCCCCCCTTTACAAACCTTCCCTGGGACAGACACTGGACATCTTTAGACATTTATTTATTTAATCAAATTTATATCCCGCCCCTCCTGAAAACAGCTCGGGGCGACTAACAATCTCCAAAAAATATATAAAAATACAATTATAAAACATTTTAAAAATACTGATAAAATTACAACAATTAAAACCAGGGTAACACTAAAACAATCAATACAATAAATAACGGTGGAGGGAGATAAAAACCCCTCCCCCCCTCCCCAAAGGCCTGGGTGAACAGCCAGGTTTTGCAAATTCGCCGGAATGTTAAACTGCCTGGCCACCGAGAATTCCCTCGCCATTGTGGCCCCCCGCTTAACACGGGGGACCTCCAAGAAGGCACCTCCAGCAGACCGAAGGAGCCGCTCTGGGCCGCGGAGGGCGAGGCGGTCCCTGAGGTAATAAGGATCGAGTGTCAAAACCCCTAAGCACATGTTTGGCCATTGTGTGTAAGTACCATCATAAACCCAACACCAATTTGGCCACTCGCTGAACACACGATGCATCACCATTGCATCACAAGGACAATTTGCATGTTCCAGCTGAACACGTGGCCAACGTGGTGTCTAATGATATTGCGTGGTGTTAGCAGGTATAACACAGGGAACGAGGCAGCAGCACTTGCGTACTTAGATCGGGTGGCAAGCAAAACACTGATTTGCCCCAAGATGGGCTGTGTGTCTAAGCTGTGCCACGTGGTAACACAGGGCCAAACCACTGTTCATATCAAGGTCAAAACACACATTCAGACACACGTTGACGTTACTTCTAAAGACACACACTGTGATCCCATGTTGCCCAGAAGCTGAAGAAGTGCAAACACAGGGCCTGACTGGCAGGTACCACCCCCTCCCCCATTTGAGAATAGAAAACAGACTCTGCTGTAGTAGGACAATTCCATTTGGCTCTCTCTCTCTCCACACACACACACAGACACAGACACAGACACAGACACAGACACAGACACACAGACACAGGGATGCTGTGACTCCACATTGCCCATAAGCTGCACCTGAGCAAGAAGCACAGGAGTGGCACAGGACAGTACCCACCAGCTGGGATCAGACTCTCACCTGTGCAGGGACCATCCTAGCCAATAGTTATACATGCAGTCATCTGAGTGGTGGCAGATTGTTGGTGGCATGTGAATACTTCAAAGGCTCTGGCACAGTGTCTGAGGACACCACAGCCATCTGAATGAGAGCATGAAGAGCTTACTGCCCTTCAACTCCTGTTCAACACTGTGGAGGCTCCACGGTGTTGAGGAGGAATGAAGGCATGCAATTGAGAGCTCCATATGGTGCAAAACATCTGCCCTGCCTGACATGAGGCTCTGACCAGATGCCTCAGACTCCTCGGCAGTCTTCAGGCCAGGGTGCTGCAGTGCAGCCGAATATGGGGTGCTCACATGGCCAGGCGCCAGGCAATAGCCCAGATCCAAAGGCAATGAGCCATCCTGCAGGCAATGCTGGCGATTCAAGGGGAGCTGCTGCAGGAGGTGGACTACCTGTCCGGAAACATCATTGCAGTGATCCTCATCCTTTGTAAATAAGAACATGTTCATGCAAAATAAATGGGTAATTGGTTGCACTGTTAATGAGACGTGTTGTTGTGATGTAGCTACTGTAGATACTTGCTCACTGGGATGACATAACACCAAGGAGAGAACAACTTTTGGGTGTACATACTCACAGGGAGGAGGCTGCCGTAAGAACCCGGGAGCGGGTGGAATGGTGGAGGAGGGCCAAAGGGCCCCCAGGAGTGACTGGACAGGGAGAGCGGGTGGAATGGTGGAGGAGGGGCTCCCAGGAGCGGGTGGCAGGGGGAGTGGGTGGAATGGTGGAGGAGGGGCCCCCAGGCGCGGTTGGACAGGGGGAGCGGGTGGAATGGTGGAGGAGGGGGCCCCAGGAGCAGATGGACAGGGGGAGTGGGTGGAATGATGGAGGAGGGGCCCCCAGGAGCAGGTGGAATGGTGGAGGAGGGACCCCCAGGAGCTGGTGGACAGGGAGAGCGGGTGGAATGGTGGAGGAGAGGCCCCCAGGAGCAGGTGGACAGGGGGAGTGGGTGGAATGGTGGAGGAGGGACCCCCAGGAGCAGGTGGAATGGTGGAGGAGGGGCCCCCAGGAGCAGGTGGACAGGGGGAGCGGGTGGAATGGTGGAGGAGGGACCCCCAGGAGCAGGTGGACAGGGGGAGCGGGTGGAATGGTGGAGGAGGGGCCCCCAGGAGTGACTGGACAGGCGGAGCAGGTGGAATGGTGGAGGAGGGACACCCAGGAGCAGGTGGACAGGCGGAGCGGGTGGAATGGTGGTGGAAGGACCCCCAGGAGCAGGTGGACAGAGGGAGCGTGTGGAATGACAGGGAAGAGGGTACAATTTTATTTATTTATTTATTTATTTATTTGGATTTCTATCCTGCCCTTCCCTCAAAGAGGCTTGGGGTAGCTCACAAAGCATATAAAACATATAAAAACATATAAAGAGTAAAACATTAAAATAAAAACAAAACCCTTCAAACCCCCCCAACCCACCGACAACCCCCACCCCACAAAATCCACCCAGTAACGTCTTCCCATTCCTGACAACCAGCATCACCTCACAACCCTACCCCAAACCTCCCATCCCCTATCCCTGCCTGCCAAATGCTTTTACAAACAAGAAGGTCTTGCACCGCTTCTGGAAGACGCTCAGGCTCACACTCAGATGAACCTCTGGAGGAAGTTCCATAGCATTGGGGCAGCCACCGAGAATGCCTCCCTGTGAGCCCTTGTTGTACGAACCGGTCTAAAAGACAGTAGCTACCCACAGGGAGGCCCACCCAGACAATTGCAGAGGCTGCAATGGGGCAAGGAAGGACAGACAGTCTCTCCAACATGTGGGGCGACGGGAGCACCGGGAGTAAAGGGGAGCAGCTGTGATGAAACAAGAGGGGAGGGAAATGGGGAGCAGCTAGACTGAGGATGGGCTGGGCACTATGACAGGAAGGAGGGCTCCGGGAGTGGGTTCACGTCCAGTGAGCGAGGGGTGGTGGGGGAGGGTGTGCCCCTCTGAGATCATCCCAGTGGGGCTTAGAATCCCCATGGAACTCTAATGCCCTGGTGTTTGGTGTTATGGGCCCACTTATTTTGCCTTGGTGCCCTTTCTCCTGGCAGGACGTCCAGTCCACAAATGCCCTCTGGGGCATGAACTAACAGCTGTAGATACGGAAGGGAGACCATTGAACCCCACTGCCTGCCAGCCGGTACCCCATTCCCACCCCTCTAACAAGAGCCTCCCATGACATCAGGGGCTGGGATGCTAGAGGGACGGAGGTTGGGGAGAGGAGTTGTCATATCACACATGCACATGGCTCCCAATCTCTCAAATCCATGTGACACTCCTTACCAGTCAAGTGAGTAGACTGAAGGCTTCTGGAAACAACCCTGAATTCTGGGCCAGCTTTGCTGCTGTGCATCTGCAGGCATTCTGCTTAGAGGGGTACCCTCAGGACAAAAGTCACTCGGGGAGAGAGAGGGCTGCAAGGACACAGAGACGCATTCCCATTGCCTTGCCAAGTGTCTGATTGTGGGGCTCAGCTAAGGACTGATCCCTGTGGCTCCTAGGCACTTCCAGCTTGTGACTAGTACAGGCCAGACAGGGTTAGGGCTTGGGACTGTCATTCTTGGTTGGTCTGGATTGTGTGTCTCTACTTCCAAAGGCAGAGGACAGGGGCAGTGGTGGTTCCAGAAGGGCCAGATTACTGGGTTCTGCATTCCCTCAATGATGATGTTTTCCCTGGGGCAGTGTTGCTGATGGATCCCTGTGAACGGGGTGATAGAGATGCATATAACTTGGGTCCACCGTGGAATGGCTGCCATGCCTCCCTCCTTCCCCCCTGGGTTATGCTGACTTACTGGTCTGACCTGTCCTGCTTCATGTTCCCCTTTCGGGTGTTCTCATGGTGGTGTGTGCTAGACATTGGACAGGGGCTGCTGCACAGACCAGGGATGCCCAACGCAGTGTTGCCTTTGCTGCAGGTTCCCTTTAAGGCTGCTGGGCCTGTCTCATGTTTAGGCCTGGCTGCACCATTGTCCACTCTGGCTTTTTCTCCCATGGCTCTGCAGTTCTGGGAGCTCTCTGAGAAGGGCCTAACAGATGTGCAGACCCACATTAGCCCAGATTTGCCTGGGTTGGCGAGCGTTGGCCCGGGATGTGTGTCTGAAATTTTCTGGAGGACGCATTCTGTAGCAGCCAGTGACATGGTCCGAGGCTTACACAGGCCCACATATGGCAGTGACAGATGAAGTGTGCAGCTGAGTTCCAGGCCAACGTGGGCCACTGTCATGTCTGTTTTCACCCACACACTTTTTCACAGTCAGCCAGACAATATTGGGAAGGCCAAGAGCATAACCAGGTTAAAAAAAGGATTAGTTAGGTTCTTAGAGGATGGATCTGTCATCAATGGCTATTAGTCAAGTTGGTTAGAGGATGGGACCTCTGACTGTTGCGAGCTGGGAGTGAGTAATGGCCCATTGTATACTTTTCTGAAGTAACCAAAGCTGGTCACTGTTGGATGCTGGGCTAGATGGACCATTGGTCTGATCTAATACGGCACTTCTTATGTTCTTATGAAGTCCATGAAGCTCTGCCAATACAAGCTCTTTTAGTATCACAGCCTAGTGCTGTGAAAGAAGTATCCTTTTCTGTAAATAGTTTAGATGACATTAAAATACTAATCTATGAATGCCTGCCCTTTACAGGACTTTCTTAGCAATTCTTCTTTTATATAAAACCTATGCAAAGTCTGTACATGTTGATGAGTTTATCTAAATTCCCTCACTGCTGGCCATTTCATAGCCATGAAGCAACCTGATGTTTAGATATTCTAAACTCCTGTAATTATTCCTATCAAACTGAATGCAAGTGAATTTGGAAATTACCATCCAAAGCAAATATTTGAGCATTATGTTGGTGTTCCTGGCACTACTATAATAAATATAAATGATCATAATAATCATAATAGAAAACTGTAATTCAAAGCAAAAGAATTAGAAAGCAGGAAAATATTTAAGTTTCAACCCCGGACTTAAATCTGCTCCTCAGCTCTATTTTATTTTCCCGCTACCAACGGGTGACCCATTTCTCAGGGAATTTCAGAATAATCAGGAGCTCTCAGGATAGGTCGAAAATGTCCAGCCTCATAGCTAAATCCCCAGTGTTTGAAGGTTAATCTCCAGACTGTGATAAGTAAGATTGGAATGAGAGTAATACCTAGTCATGGCACCCACTTCCCAGTTCAGCTTCTTTTGGACTCTGCTTTTATTGGATGAAAACAGACACACACCTTAACACCGCTTTAACATTTCTTATGCATGTTGCAAGGCTACCTAGGACATCAATACAAGAAATGTTTAAGCTGTGTTAAAGCTAGGGATGGGAATTTCGGTTTCGGATAAAACCGAAAGTATCTGAAAACGTCCGTTTTGGATTAATCTGAAAATGCGGTTCTTTTTCAGTTATGGTACTATCGGATCTTTTGCACTGATTTTTGTAGCAGATTTTTAACAGTGCATTTTTTCCCCCATTGAAAAAACCCAATGTTAAAAATATGGTATAAAAATCAATGCAAAAGATCCAATAGTACCGAAACCAAAAAAGAACCGAAATTCATGAGAACCGAAACCGAAATTTTGCCCAGAGTCCCATCTCTAAAGCAGAGTTATGTGCATGTCTGTTTTCTCATTGTTATGATTTATGTATATGCCTATAGTCAATTATTTGGTCATGTATGCAGCAAGCTAGCTTATTAATAAATCCTTTACATAAAAACAGAGAGAAGATTGCAGAGTACAGTGGTTCTGTACGCTCTGTTTAAGGACCTCACATATAGAAAAAGTAACTGCCTTCTATGCTGCATTGTTAAAATTCAATGTACAATAACTGCCTGTTCCTTTGCAGAGTGCAAGAAAAGTAATAATTGAAAACCTTGGAGGGACTTGGCATGTTTTAATGTATTCCTGTTCAATGCTCCCAGCAGAAGTGGTGTTGTTGCTATGGGTATGGGATAGATCGAACTGATTAGATACCGTGTTATAAATAAGTGTATTTTGTTCCCTGAGAAATGGGTCACCCATTGGTAGAGGGAAAATAAAATAGAGCTGAGGAGCAGATTTAAGTCCAGTGTTGAAACTTAAATATTTTCCTGCTTTCTAATTCTTTTGCTTTGAATTACAGTTTTCTATTATGATTATTATGATGATTTATATTTATTATAGTAGTGCCAGGAACACCAACATAATTCTCAAATATTTGCTTTGGATAGTAATTTCCAAATTCCATATCTTTTAAACAACTTTGAAAGTGATCTTCACTGGGGCTGCCGCCTGGAGCTTAATGACAGAGTGGTTTCAATGGGTGAAATCCTACCTCCCTTGAAATTTGTTTCACAATATCTCTTAACTTCAATGGGGCCAGGATTTCACCCATTATGGGATACACTCACCGGTTTGGCTATGCTGCATTTGGTGCAGAGCTGGGGTGGGAGGCTTAGCTACGATTACAATTCTCCAATCCCAGAGTTACCCAGGGATAAGGGTGGCATAAATTAGAACAGCTTTCAGGCTGTTCTTATACCTGAATGTCTTGGCATCTAGGCCTCCTGGGGAGTTAGCTATTCTGGCTTTATCCTATCAAGGGATTCTCCGAGACAAAGATAGGTATTTATTAGCTTTCCAGTCCCAACTTGCAAGATACTTTTCATGTATCCAGGGTTGGTGCCAACAGCCATTTTGTTTGGTGACTGATGTTACAAATTAACATCAGTTGTTAAGCATGTTATGCCTGCTTATGATTTGATCATGAGAGAATATTCTGATCCTGAATTTGTAACAGAGACTTGGCTGGATTATTATTGATTGATTTATTAAAATATTTATATCCTGCCTCTTCTACTCCCAGCAGCTCGGGGCGACTAACAATCAAACACAAACACTAAAATACAGCAATAAATAAATAGATTAAAACAATACATCATAGATTAAAATTCAACTAAAACTGTGGGAAATAATCAACCCCTACCACACTAACCCACCCCACCCAACACCCATCACCCATCTCCCTCACCAAATGCCTGGCGGAACAGCCAGGTCTTTCATCTTCGTCAATAGGATTGTAACATGGGTCTTCTCATTGTCCAGGTAGCTCCAAGTGAATGTGTCATGCAGTATTATATTCGGTAAGGTGGGAGGTGCAGTGGGTTTGCTGTGGTGTTTTGGACCAGCGTTGCTGAAAGACTTTACTTTTGGGTAGGGTCCTTTAAACATATTTTCTTGTGTTATTACTCTTAAGGAGAGTGTTTGAGGATCCTGTTAGCGAACAGACCACTTCCCTGTCAGCTGGACATCCTGCCTGAGTTTTAAGAGTTTAGTTGTGGGTTCTCCCAAGCATTCAGTCTGGAGGATTTTAACTTCTGTGTGGACAATGGGTGTTTTCAGATGGACAGCAGCTCTGCCTTTGCTCTGCCGCATCCCCGGGTGCTCTGGAACATCATGGAGCGCTGCCAGCAGAGTGGGCTGGCCAAACCTGGGGCCCGAGGCAGAGCTGGGGTCAATCTGCTCAAGGAGTGGCTGCTGGAGCTTTGCTGTCAACAGGAGGTTGCCCCGGGCAACTCCATAGAGTTGCAGACAGCATCTTAGAGCATTTGGTGAACCACTCGTAACTCTGTGGTGTGGGGGATGGGGCGCTGAATGGGTGGATTATGGGCTGCAGCAGTCACCAGGTCTGTTTAAACCCTACCCAGGCGGGGCTGCAAGTGGGCAGATGCAGGGGTGCAACCCTGGAGCAGGTCTGGAAGTGGCCAGCCCCATGTCTGTCTGAAAACACCCAAGGTCCTACTTGTTAGGGATTAGGCCATCATAGACATTATGGCTTCCATGGCTAACTGCTACAAAGATCATTTGCAGAGAAAGTCATATCTTGGACATGATATTTTAACAGGGTTTGGAAAATGTTGGTATGCATTAGGGATGTGCGAACGTGGCTCGGAAGTTCAGAGTTCGGACTGAACTTGGTCCGTTCGGACGACCAAACCTGAACCCGAACCCGAACTGACTGAACTGAACCCGATACCGAACTCTGAAACGACCGAACAGTTCGGTCGGTTCGGATGGAGTTCGGATGAGTTCGGGCAGCAAAAATGTGTCACTGGAAGGCAAAACGTGATAGGGAGGGGGAGTTAGCTGAGGAGCAGACTTCCAGGCACCAGGGGTGGAGAGGCTTGGCGTAGCAGCCAGCCTGCCCAATCACCATCCCTTTTCTCCTCAGACCACTGGCTTCGCAGGCTGCAATTTGCCACGAGCTAGACTGCATGGAGCCAATGGGGCTTGCAATGAGGCGGGCACATCAAGTAACAAAACTCATTGCCCTCCCCCCTTCCAACACCTTCTGAGCTAGTCACTGTTCCTGACAGCAGGCATTTTCAGAAGGCTCCCTCTCCCGGCAGTTTGTGTACCTCCCAGCTCCCCAATCCATTGCCATCCTCCTCCTATTTCACCCATCCAATCCATTTACCTCCATATTATCGTTTATTTAGATGATATTAGATAGATTTAGGCATTATTTTTATTTTTTACCCCTCCCTGTGTTCTTCCTGCCCTCTCCATTGAATCCTTTCCTCCTCCCTCTATATATTCCAACCCTGATTCCCTTCCCCTGTTTTTGGATTTATTTAGAGTAGGATTATTAGACTGATTTAGGTTTTATTTCAGTTTTGTACCACTCCCTGTGTTCTTTGTGTCCCCCCCCCCCCACATCCCTGTGTAATATTTAATAGATAGATAGATAGATAGATAGATGTAGGAGTTAGCTTAGTTATATAGATAGAGATAGTGTTAGTGTGTAATTATTCAGTTTGATATTTTAAAGTGTGTTTGTAGGACTAGGCCTTTAGATATAATATTATTTACTTAATACTTAACATAGATTTTAGAATAGTTAATACTATAGTTAGAGTTAGTGTAGATAATATTAGATTAAAAAAATAATATATATATATTATAATTGAATATTATATATTATATATATAATATTTGTGTGCATTTTGGTTGGAAGACATGGAGAAGGGAAGTAGGAGAGGCCAGTCTGCTGCCCGTAAGGCGGGCAATGGGGCACGTGGCAGAGGTGGTGGTAGGGACTGTGCCAGAGGAGTGGTAGCATGCAGAAGCAGCATCCAGAACCCATCACCATGCCCCAAGCTTCGCAGGCATGATTTTGGGAGACAGGGTTTAGAGGCTCCCAGCAGTGGCACTAGTCTGGGGGTGGTTCGGCGGTGCCTCCTGCCAGTGTCCTCCAGTGCCATGCAGGGCACTGGAAGGATTGCAGGACATGAGGTTGCGGCTGTCTCTGCTGCTGCAGGAGCAGATGCTGCTTCCGATGTTCCTCCAGGGCCACCAATGTCCCCTATTGTTGAGGTGATCCCCAGCAGTCCAGGGCTGGTGGATACCACCCTGGCTGCTAGAGGCAGGGCCCAATCCCCAGGCAATGACAGCAGGGAGAGGAGGAGTAGCAGCAGCAGCAGCAGCTCTAGGGGGCACAGGTAGGAGAGTGGCAGTACCATGGTGGGCAGCAAGGCTCAGGGTCCCAATAATCCCTTTCACAGGACATCACAGTGAGGCAGAAGAGGACACTAGTCCTGCAGAGGAGATGTCTGGAGCTGAGGCGATGGCTGTCCCTCCTCCCAGAGCTGTGTCGCCACCAAGTTCTGCCCCTCCCAGTAGCGCTGGCAGCAGCCACCCAGGGCGGGCCAGAAGGCGGGGGGGATCCTTTGTCTGGGCACATTTCAAGCTGGTGCGGGCGGATGATCCCAGGGAGGTGCAGTCCACTGTATGCAATAAGGTGGTGAAGCACGGGCAGGTGTTCGCCAACCTTGGGACAAGTGCCATGGCGAGGCACCTGAAATCATGCCACAGTGCTCTGCTGCTAAGCAGGAAGGCAGAGGAAGTGGATGCCAGCAGGTTCCTGACTGTAGTGGCCAGTCGCCTGCCTCCTTCAGCGGGCAAGCGTCCTGCACCAACTGCTACCTCTAGTAGCAGGAGCAGTATTCCTGCTAGGGGGGCAGAACAGCAGCAGGAGCCTCACCAGCAGCATCAGCCCACCATGGAGGAGTTGGGGTGGGGGCAGCTGCCAAGACCATCAGCAGCTGGAGGGTGGTGTGGCTTTCAAGAGAAAACGAGGCACCTGTTGGGCGAAATGATTGCGCTGGATGGGCAGTTCTTCTCCATTGTAGAGGATATGGGCTTCAAGTAGCTGATTGAGTTCCTGGACCCCCAGTGTAAGCTGCCATCGCACACCACACTTAGTCAGAATGTGCTGCCAGAGCTGTACAGGGCTTTGAAGGAGTGGATGAGGGACCAGCTGGCAGGGGTTGGGGGTGCCACTGTCCATTTCACCACCGACCTCTGGTCCACCAGGAACGCCCAGCATGCCTACTTGGCAGTGACGGCGCACTGGAGGCAGGACCCGGAGGCAACTTTAGGGAGTGTCAGGAGGGGTCCCGAAGCAGTGTATAGGTGGGCCCTAATTCAGACCCACCTATACACAACCCCCACACCTCTAGGAACATCGAGGCAGCCCTGACCACCATGATGAGGGAGTGGTGCCAGGCGCGCCCTTCACCAAGGGGTGTGTGGTGATGGAAAACACGACCAGTATACTGAAGGCAGTCCGTGACGGGGGCTTCACCAGCATCCCTTGCACCGTACACCCCTTCATCTGGTGGTCAGGGATGCTCTGGGCTTGGGGGAGAAGGGGATTGGGGCAGGCACCGTTAGCTCCCTGATAGAGCGAGGGAGGAAGCTGATGGGGTTCTTTAGAGCGTGAAGGGCAGCGAGCTCCTCTGGGAGAAGCAGGTCGAGCAAGGCTCACCAGTGCACCAGCTCATCCAGGATGTCTTTCCATGGTGGAATTCCACCTTCCTGATGCTCGAGCGGCTTCTTTAACAGAAAGCCACCTTGCATCAGGTTCAACTGGTGATGGACAGCGGGGCACCTCCAGGGTACGATGGGTCGGAATGGGAGATCCTGTCTCACGGTTTTTGTGTTGAGACCGTTCCTGGCTGTGACGGAGGCGGAATTGTGACCCTCAGTGCAGGAAGCTAGCTGATGAGGCGCTTGACCTGGTGCGGAAGCTGAAGGCAGGGCTGGGGGTGCGTTTTGATGAGCTCCTGCAGTGGGAGGAATATATCCTGGCAACAATGCTGGACCCCAGGGTCAAGGGCAGCTTGGCACACCAGACAGCATTCTATGGTCACTGGAAAAGTGAGCTGGTGGACAGGGTCCAGGAGGCAGAGCGGGCTATGCAGCAGAACACCCCTGGAGATGGTGGGAGTGGGAGCAGCCACCCCTTTCAGCCAGCTGGGTCTATCCCAGCTCCCAGCCCTAGCGGTAGCAGCAGCAGCAGCAGCAGCACCCCTATTGCCAGCAGCAGCAGAAGCAGCTCAGCCTGTGTGCAGGCCACTCCGGATGGTATGGGGTCCTCCACAATAGGGCAAGCAGCGTGGCTTAGGGCAGTGGTGGAGGTGGTGCCCAGGCAAAGCTACCAGAGGGAGTATGATGGTGCCTCAGCAGCCGTGGAAACCTACCTGGAGGAGGAGCCATGCATCGATCCCAGCAGCGATCCCTTGGCCTACTGGGATGGCAAGGCCAACATGTGGCCGGCCCTGTCGAAAGTGGCCAAGGGTATCCTGTCCTGCCCACCAACCAGTGTACTCAGCTAACGGATGTTCACCATGGCGGGGGGCATTTGCTCCCCGCACTGCCTGAGACTGGGGGTCAAGTTGGTGGAGCAGTTGTTGTTCACTAAGGTGAACCTTCTGCTGCTGGGATTCCCCAAGCTGCCCCTGGACAAGGATTGATGGTGCAGTGGCACATGCCATCCCATACCAGGGGCAGTCATGGGACGGGGCTCCTCCTCCTCAATCTGGGCTAGGGCTACTGCTGCTGTGCTGCTGAGGTGCTGTCCCTCCTTCCCAATGCCCGGCGCTCATCTGCCCGCCCACTCTCTCTCTCTCTCTCTCTCTCTCTCTCTCTCATACTAAATGGCCTCAGCTGGCTTATCTGACTGACCTCATGATGCAGGGTGGCATTTTGAGAAACAAACTCTAAGCCTGCCAGCCGGCCTATGGCTA
>QEPC01006369.1:1248445-1265753 GCA_003113815.1 Sphenodon punctatus
TCCCAGGAACCATCAACGAGATTCTGGGACCATCATTCCAGTCACTGGGGGCTGTCATTCCATTCCACTGCATCCAGAAGCCCAGTGCCCACACACCAGCCTGCCCCCCCAGCCTACTCCTCCGCAGCCACCCACGGATGCCCGCTGAAGCTGCTGAAAAAAAAGTCCCTCTGACCACCAGCACCCGCCGCCTGCTGCCTGCTTCCAAAGAGCCTGTCTCTCTTTCTCTCTGGCACACCCACATAGACACAAGCCCTGCCCCTCCTGGGGGGCTGTCTGCAAGTTGAGACCCTGCTGCTGGCACATCTTGGGGCTAATATGCTAACGCTACATCTGCTGCTACTATCTGCTGCTGCTATCAGGAATCGGACAAGCTGTATATATAATGAGAGTCTGCCACCTGCCAGAAGCAGCACAGAGGGATAAAAGATTGGTCAGGTCAAACAAAGCGGGTAACAACAACCAATAGAAAGTTTATAAAAACTTTTCAACTAACAACCACAACAACAACACATTTATAAAACCAAAAACAAACATTGAAAGGAAACTTATGGGGTCTACAGAGTCTCTTAGTCTTTGGGCCTGTCCCCCAGAACTTGGGGGAAAGGCAAAAGGGGTGCACGAGACCTAGGGGCAGGCACCCCATGCTTCGGCATTTGGTAGCCATTCTGGAGGGCAAAGTCTATGGCCCCTGCCACAACTGTCTGCCACCTGGAGACCAACTGGCGGTAGAGTTCTAGGTTGGCCATCTTGGCAGAGACGTACTGGGAGTATGCCTCCACCTTCTTTTTCTCCACCTTGACCTCCTGGAACTTTTCCACCAGCCAGTTCTCCATAGTGGCTGCTTGCAGCCGTAGGTCATCCACAAAGTCCAGGGTAGGCCTCTCCACTTTGGCCCAAAAGGCCCTTGCCACTGAAGACTCCTCCTGGGGGGACTCCTCAGCGGAGCTGGAGGTGGGGGAAGGGCTTTGATGGCATAGCTGGCGTGCCTTCCCCCCCTTCTTCTGGCGAGGATGCTCCACGGCCACGCCAGAGTCCTGCTGCCTCACCGTCTTGCTGTGGACTTCCTCAACATGGACGATGAGCCCTGATGTTGTGTTGTCACCTGGCTGGCCCTTTTTAATCTTTTGCCGCATACCTAAAGAACATAAAAAGATAGGAACATAAGAAGTGCCATACTGTGTCAGACCAATGGTCTGTCAAGCCCTGCCTGCATTCTGTCTCCACAAGTGGGTGGGTGGGTGGCCAATCTCTCTCTGCAGGGGACTTCCTAACAGGTCATAGGGCAATCGATTCCCTGTTGTTCCAGCCCCCATGCCTTACCTTGCAGATGGCAAATCCGGTATGCTTATCATACCACTGCCATACATTGGACCTCGTGCACCTGCTGTCTGGCAGTGGCGACCTCCACCTCGATGATGTTCTGCGCGTGGTGGTGGCACCAGCACCGGGGGCAGCATCATCACCCTCTCTGAAACAGGAACACATAAACAACACCTAGTAAATAATATTATAATATCATGCATTTATGATGATGCCTCTAGTCCTCCCTCCTTGGGGTGCTAGGGATGGCAATGGGAGACGATGACCCTGGCTGGCACGTGCAAATCCAAAAGATCCTGGCTGGCACATGCAAATCCTGCCCTTCTTTGGGTGCTAGGGGATGCTAGGGATCGCGAATGGAGAGACCCTGGCTTGCACGTGCAAATCCCGCCCTTCTTTGGGTGCTAGGGATGGCAAATGGAGAGACCCTGGCTGGCACGTGCAAATCCTGCCCTTCTTGGGGTGCTAGGGATGGCAATGGGAGACCCTTGCTAGGGATGGGCTGGCACGTGTTTGGGTGGGTGCTTCCTTTGGCTCATGCCTGACTGCTGGAAGAGCCCCCCACACCCTCTCTCTCTGCTGCCACCCGCTGATGCCCACTGTTTGTGCCTGACTGCCTACCACCCACCCGCACACCAGTGAGCTTGCTCTAAAGGATAATATTCTTCTTGTCCTCAAAGTAAAAGTTTACAAACCTGGCAGTACCTTCTGTGCCCAGCTCTTGCTCCTCCGATGAGGAGCTGACTTCCATCACTGAACGTCCAGTGGCAACCTCTTCCTCCTCCACTGACTCCGCCACCTTGGCCTTCCTCCAATTCCCCCTGTTCGGCTTCACCCTCTTCATTTTTTTTTTTCAAAGTCCCACACAAACACAGCCAAACAAAACACACCCACCAAGTCACCAACCAAAACAACACAGCCAAACCAAAACAACACACAGTCCAACACAGCCAAAACACACCAAACAGTCAGCTAGCCACAACACACATGCTCTCTCTCCACACAAGCACCGCACACACTCAAATGTCCGGTTTCCAGTTTCTGACGCAATCACGGGACCATGCGATACCTAGACCGAAACCAAAACCAATTTCCAAACAGCCGAACCGAACCGAACGCCACCAAACTGAACAAACAAACACAAACTCGGTCCCTGGACTGAACGACCGAACCTGAACTTGACTCCTGAAACAAATGACCAAACCGCGATCTGTTTTCACATCCCTAGCATACATAACACCCTAGTGCCTATGGGTAGATTATTGAGTCATGCAGGCTACAGTTATAATACACCTGGCTCGTCTCCTGTCCCAACATGATGGAATAACAGTAGCGGTTCCTCTGAAGAAATCAAGGGAACCTGGTTTATTGTATAATTCTCTACAGGTGTTATTAGCTGACCAGTTTTGAGACCACTCTGTCATTGACTTAGTTGGATGCCACAATGTATTGGTATTAATGGACATTGACTGAGTGGCTCCAGGTATATCTTTTGTGTCAGTCAACCACAGGGGACCACCAGGGTTCACTGATGAACTCTGTGTGATTGAAGTGACAAGAGAAGAAGTGGAACTCTCCCAAAGCAGTTTCCAACCAAGAACTTTTTATACTGAGTTCATGATGTCATATCAAGAGCGCAGTGAGAGAAGCAAGGGAAAATTATTGTGCTCTTCACACTGGTGAGTAACTTGATAGTCCTGGTGTGTCTGCCTACTGCCTGGGGTAGGGGCAGATGCTGCAAAAGTGTGAAGAAATTTCAGCCTATTTTGTTGGGGAAATTGATATTATTTGGTGAGATGGGAACTGGTGCTGGTATTTCAGAGTCAGGACAAAATGTATCTAGACACAGATTTTCTGGACAAGTTGGAAGCAGTGTCTCCCACAGAGTTGATGAGGTTACTGGCTTGACAGGATCCACATCTCTGGAAGACTCGAGCCCTGAACCCCTGGCCTCCAGGGTTCTGGATGTGCAAACGTGGTTCGGAAGTTCAGAGTTTGGACCGAACTTGAATAGTTTGGTCGACCGAATTGAACTTTCAAACCGAACTCGAATTCGACCAAACTGTTCAGTCGAATCCAAACCAGTTCGGAAGGCAAAAAAACCCAGTTTTGAATGTACGAGCTCAGTTCGGAAGTTTGGAATTCGACCGAACTCAAATAGTTCGGTCGACCGAACCGAACTTTTGAACCAAACTCAATTTTCGAACCGAACCAAACCGAATTTCCAAACTTGGTTTTGTTCACACATCCCTACCTACCAGTCACCAGCAACACTGCCCAGGTCTGCCTTTTGACCTAGTCATCCTTCTTATCTGCCCAGTCTCTATCCTGACCACACCTGTCTCTTGTCTCTCACTCCTGTGACCCCACCTCCCAGCTTTCTCCTGGTTGGCAACCAGCAAGTATAAAGGCATGCTGGTACCAACAGAAAGTTGGGTGGAAGAACTCCTTCCTCTTCTGATGCTCTCCCTGCTTCTCCTCTGATCCATGACTCTGCTCCTGACCCCCCCTTCTCCCTGGCTCCCTTGAGTCCTGGTTCCTTGATCTTCTGGCTTCCTTCCCCTTGTTTCCTGTGGCTCTACCTCAGTATCCCTGGCTCTTAATTCCTTGCTCCTAGGTCTTTGGCCTGTACCTCATCTCTCTCTCTCTCTCTCTCTCTCTCTCTCTCTCGTTCCTGACCCTTTGTCTCCTAGTCTTGGTACCTGATCCTGACTCCTAGCCCCTGACTCTTGGTTCCTAGTTTCCAGCTCCCCTGTAGCCCTAATATCTGTTCCTCTTGTGGTCTTGACCTTGCTCCCCTCTGTACCCTTAGCCTCTGTTTCCTTGATCCTGTATTCCCTCTTGGTCCCTGGCTCCCTGTTCCCTTCCCCAGACTTATGTGATGAGCTACACTCTCCCTGCACTCCCTTGTGTGATTGAAGAATAGGCGAGAGGTCTCCTTTCCCCTGCTTGAACCTCTCTCTGATCTTCCTGGCTCACAATCTGTCTCCTCTGGGGCCTTCCCTTGAGCTCTCTCCCAGTCTTTCTTGACCCATTCTCCCACCCTGTGACAGTCCCAGGAATTGGACCATGACCTTTCTGGCTGGTTAAGGACTATGGTAAGGTTCTGGATCCATGACACACCAGTATTGTCAATAGCTTTTTGTTGGAGTGCAGAATTCTGGTAATCTTGAAAGAGGCTTTGTTTCATTTCTGTTGCTCAAGGAACCATCTTTTTGATAAAGTTGGCCAATTATTTCCTGTTCCCAAATCTCCCCCTTTTGGGGAAGGTTTTGCAGAAGGTTGTGGTGAACCAGTTTCAATGGCACATTTTGACTCATCCCTGTTCAGGTTTTGAGTAGATCTCCTGGCAAGAGACAAAGAGCAACATCTGTTCATATTGCTGGTAATGCTCAGGCTACCAACAGCCTTTGCCATGGCAGATCATGAGGTGCTCTTGCCAAGACTGTGGTGTCAGACAGGAATTGGCAGGCTGGTCTTGGAGTGATCCAGCTCCTTCTTCTGAAAGAGATCTTAGCAGGTGGTGACAGGCTTGTGCTCCTCAACACCATAAGGACTTCCTTGTGGGGTTTTACAGGATTCTGTCCAGTTTCCCATCTTTTTAAATGTTTATATGAGGCCACAGGAGGAGTTGCTAGAAGGATGTGGCCTCTTATCATCAGTGTGCCTATGTTATGCAGCTTTAAGTTTCGTTTGCCACTGATCCATCCTCAGTTGTGTCTGTGCTGTCTGCCTGTTTAACCAAGATTGTTAGATGAATGTGAGAGAATTGGCTTCATCTTAATTCGGGTAAAGCTGAAGTAATGTTAGTGGCTCAAGGAAAACATTCTGAGGAACTGGCCAAGTCCCCTTATGAAGGGGGTTCATCAAGTAATGATAGGTAACGTCCATAATTCAGGAGTTGCTTTGGCCAGTCCTCTGTACTTTGCACCACCAGTCCAATGCACTTTGCTCTGGTTGCCAGTAAACCCATGGATTAAACTGAGGTTTTATGGATGATCTCTAAAGTCCTGCATAACTTGGGTCCTACATATTGGCACTCTATGCCTCCTCATGCCAGTTGCAGTCTACTGGGTGGACATCCTCTCATTCCCTAGATATCATCTTGTGATAGCAGGAGGCATGGCTTATCAGCTGTTGGACGTCATCACTTCCCATCTCTTTTAGGTAGAGGCTGAGTTAAAATGTGGAGATTTTTAAGAACGAATGTAAAGCACTACTTTCTGTGAGGCATTTAATGTGTAAGAATTGGTAGCTATGCATTATTGTTAGGACAAGTATATGTTCTGGCAGTTTTTGCCTGATTGGGTTATTATGTTAAATTGCATGTGAATGATCTATGGTGCTTACATGCCTGTAGATAAGTGCTATATAAATACCTAACCTAAACTGGATCAGGGCTAGGTTCTGGGTGTGTGTCTTCCATAGGTTATCTTTTCAACCCAGACTATTGCACTCCACATTAACCCTCAACCCTAGTCACCATAGATACTATACTGTGTATAGAGTGGCTGTTTTATTTTTTATCAGGAGCATTCCTGTCACTTTGATTAAAATAGGCAATTTATCTTACCCATACAACCTCCAGGATGCAGATCACAGCTTGCACAGTACATTGTAGCACCTCTAATGTCGATTGCAAAGTGTGACATTCTTACCCTTAACTCTTACTAGTGGCCATATCGTGGCACTTTCTTGGGCACTTTTCCCCCTTCTTGCTCAGAGTTTTGCTCATGCTTAACAAGCAGTTAAGAGGCAGTTGGCTGTTGCCAATAATAAAAAAATAAAAAACAATTAAGTCAATTCAGAACATTTAGCACTTCTTATCCCTGAATCTTGTAGAATTTTACAAAACACTGCTAATTGCTAAAGAATGTTCAGAATATTTTATATAGCACTGTCAACGATCAGCATGTTTTTAAATCATTATCAAGTTCACTCTCACAACAATCTAGGGTGTTTCCAGACATGATGGCTCCTGGCACCACCATAGCCTTCTCCGGGTGGTGGTGGGAGCCATAACTCCAGCCGGGACTCAGCCTGGCTGATGAACAAACATTACAGCAGCTGGGCCAGGGAGGGGGCGGGGAGATACACAGACATGTGTCCATGCAGCCCTGCCCCATTCAGAGCTTCCCCCCACATCTGGCTGGTGGCCACTATTGGCCACCATGGCACCCAGCACCGGCCGGAACCCCAACTGGGTTGACTAAAGAAGCTGTTCACCCATAATGGCATGCTTTACACCCGGTTGGACAGCCATTCCCCAGACGGGGTTGGTGCTTAGCCCAGGCTGTCCCAAGTCACAACTCGGGATACGCGCCAACACTGCCTGGATAATGGCCCAGGCTAACATCTGGTAGCGCATTCAAACGTGATGGTAGGCTGAAATTCCACACAGCTCAAAACATGGAAATGTGGGTTGTCTTCATGTCTAAAAACACCCCTAGTAAGGTACGTCATTATTATTTCCATTTTACAGATGGGAAACTGAGAAACAGTTCCTTACGCAAAGCTACTCAGTGACTTCATGGGTAAAACTGGATTTGAACCCTAGTCTGCCAGCTCCAAGTCCAACAGGCATTTTGACTCTTTCCCCCAATAATACAGTCACCACTTGTGGAATGCAAAATGCACAGCTATTAAGCAATGCACACTACTGGTGAGAACATTCAGTTAAGTCTCAGCAAAAAGTAAACATTTCCAGTCCAATGCTGGTATATTGGTTTCAAGAGAAGAGTTCTGTCTGCTGAATCATTCATACCACGTTCTACAGCAGTTTGGATGTGTTCTTATGATCAGCTCCTCCATATTAAGAATCGCTTAATAGGTTCTAACCACACTATTGTCAAGACCAGCCACAGGCAGGGGTGTAGCTAGGTTGGAATGGGCCCAGGCTCAAGAAATGGCCACCTCCTTCCTCCCCCATCACCATAAGAACATAAGAAGTGCCATACTGGGTCAGACCAATGGTCCATCTAGCCCAGCATCCTGTCTCCGACAGTGGCTAATCACAGTGGCTTGGGAGAAGCACCCAACAGGTCAGAATGGGGGATCCATTCCCTGTTGTTTTCCCCCAGCTCCCATCATGTTCCCCGATCCTGTTTGGCTAATAACTGCTAATGGACCTATCTTCCAGAAACTTGTCCAAACTTCTTTTAAACTCAACTATAGTACTGGCCCTTACCACAGCGTCTGGCAGTAGATTCCGCAACTCAATTACCCGCTGAGTGAAAAAAATTTTTTTTAAATTTGTTTTAAACTTGCCAACCATGAGTTTCATGGAGTGTCCCCTAGTTCTAGTACCAGCTGAGAGGGTAAATAACCGCTCCTTGTTTATTAGTTCCACGCCACTCATGATTTTATAGACCTCTATCATATCTCCTCTTAGTCATCTCTTCTCCAAGCTGAAGAGCCCCAACCTACCAAGCCTCTCCTCATACAGGAGCCCTTCCATGCCCTTTATCATTTTCTCCCCTGTCCCATCTCCTCCCCTCCTTCCTCCCACTAGCACCTCTCCCTGCCTCCGCTTGCTGCACCCGAGCCCTGGAGGCTGTGGCTGCGCTGCCTGCCTTGTGCCGCCACCACCAGTGCTTGCTCTACCCTGTGCTTCTCGCCAGTTGGGTCCCATGCGTGCTATGCCTTGAAGGCGCATCCTATTCCACTCAGTTCAGTCTTCACCCAGCCGCACCACAACAGGACAGGATTTGTGCCCCCCACCCCCCAGTTTGGCCCATGGGACAAATGTCCCTCCTGTCCCTATGATAGCATCCCTGGCCCCAAGTATTGATGCATACATGAATGCATGAGCAGACACGTACACACGCACACACAAGACCCAGGGATGGTCTCGGCCCAGCCTTCTGTAGAAGGCACTGATGAACTTGTGTCACTTGGGAGACCCTTATTGTTCTCATGGTCAGAGTGATTAAAGGATGGTTAAGCGGGGCATTAATCAGAGAAGGGAATTCAAGCATGTTATATATTCTGGAGTAATTAACACTGATTGAGGAACCTCATGAGAACACACCCTAAGCATTTGACTTCTCATATGGTCTTGAATAAGATACCTGCGGATGCTTAAAGCAATAACAATTTGTCCAAATAAAGAATATGTTACATTATTTCTAATAAAAATCAAATGACTCCTGTATGTTTCATCAAATTGACCAGTGATTACATTAAGACACACACTGTGTTCTGTGATCATTCATTATACATGGTATGACTACTGCAGAAAAATGCACCCCACCCTCCTATCCCTTCCCCAGAAAAATTGTACTCCAACCACAAACTTCCTGAAAGCGGGAGTTTTTAAAGGATTTTCCAATCCTTTAAAGTCTCCTTATTAGTGCTTTTACACCCAGCCAATTTCATATGGTCAAAATGCAATGTGATTTCTGTGTGTCTCTTATTCCTCATTTGTTTGCAGTATATTTTCCTATGTGCTCAGGCAAAATCGACTGGTTGCAATTCAGGATCCTATTTTGTTTCTGCACCTGACCATTTGTCCACTTTGGGCAAATGTTAGTAAACATCCGTTCAAGACAATCACTTTTAATCTTGTCAGGGGTGTGTGTGTCGTGAGGATGAAAATTAGTTATTAGCTTATCTTTTCATCCATGCATAATAGGATGCTAAAATCAGAGATGTTTGCTCTGGGCCATGGGAAGCATCGTACTCTGAGCCAACTCGTTTGGAATGTATAAAATGTAGTGCAGCTAAAATAAATAAGCGTAAGGCAAATGCCTGTTTAAGAGAACAAGAAAAAAAATGGGTATAGATTCTACATTTTGTAGCCCCCTTCTCTCCAGTCTACCCCTCAGACATAGAAAACAGTGACTGGAGGGAGGGAAAAGAAACTTCAAGTTGTTTGCTGTGGTGTCGGACAGCCCATCCAGCTGTGAAACACCACATCAACCATAGCCCTGCCCATGTAGCCCCCGCCCCTCATTAGCACAGCATATGTGTGCATGTGCCCTCCCATAGCAGCATATGGTGGACTGTGGTGCCGGCACAAAAACGATCCTGGGTTGTTGTTTTTTTCTGGCTTTCATTTCCAACTCTGCAGTGGCCAATGTCAACTGTTTCCTGCTCTGTTCTGCTCACTGTTCTTGGGAACATTTCCTGGGGCTCAGCCCCCCCCCCCCCCTGGAATTTATTTGACAGGTCGAGCTCTAGCAAGTTCCCCACAAATTAAGCCCTGACCAGCCCTTGTGTCCAGCCTTTCTTTTCAGCCTTTGCTCAGGGCTGGATTTAGCTTGGTGGGGGCTGGGGTGGCACTGCCAATCAGTTGTTGGGTGGCAGTAGCCTTCACATCCACAGCAGCCCAGCCCCACCTAGGGTCACCACTCAGCCAGTATTCAACCTGCAGGGCTGTTTTTTTTCCTATGGTGAGGTTTTTGTCGGCAATATAAAAACCAGGAACGGCTGACCCATTCCCTCCTGCCGGTTCAGCCCTAGCTCAAACCTTCCTGCACTTGGTGCCCGACTCATGCAAAGACAAATGGCCATGGTTGGCCTTGGTCTCTCAGTGGGTGTCAGTAGGGCCTCGCTGCGTACTTTCCCCCAACTGGTACGGAGCTGTCAACCGGCCGCTGGGGCCAGGCAGGCAGCGACAAGTGGAGAGACAGGCAGCTACACCACAGCCCAGTGGTGGCCATTCATGGAAAAATAGGCCCTCCCAGCTCTGGCAATGACCCGTCTTCTCCCCGCTACCTCCCCCCCCCGCTTCCTCCTCCTCCCTCCCTGAGTAGTTCCTCAGTGAGGCACTAATGTGGGATGAGCGGTATGTAATCCTGCCCTTCCTAGCCTGCCCCCATGCTTCCTCCTCTGCATCTCCCCTCTATTCTGCTTTGCCTAGCTCTCACTTCTTCCCTTTCACTCCTCCTTCCTTCCCATGTCCTCCTTTATTTCTTCCCTGTCCCTCCTTCATCCCCCCGCCCCTTTTCCCTAGCCCTCCCTTCTTCATTTCTCTTTTTCTCCCCTTTTTCCTCTGCTTAGTGGCTGTTGATGCTTAAGGGGGCAGGAGGAAGATGGCTAGGGGTGGTTTTTTCATTGCTGCCTCTGGGAGAGGAAACCAACCCTCCCCTTTCTGGGTATTAAACTCTCCAGCCTCCATGGGTTGGGTTTGAAACCATGTTTCTTAAGACTACTTTAGTAATAATGATTTTGATTGGTTTTGGAGGTAGAAGGAAAGGCTAGGAATCAGCAAGGATGTGCAAATAGGTTTCTTTCAGATTAATTAAGTTGCTTTTAATTGATGTTATACTTAATGCTTTTACAGATCAAAAGAAGAGGAAACTATGTCCACAGAGGGAGAAAAATCCCCCAAGTCAGAGAATAACAACAACAATAATAAAAAAGGCAAAACGGGAGGCTCTCAGCTAAAATATAAATAAATGAAAATAGGGAAGTATGCAGCTCATAACACTTAAACTGAAATGTGTGGCATAATTTTGCACAAATCAATATTAATATATACAAATTAATTTACATATGTAAATTAACAGGCTGGTATTTTTCCCTGGGAAAGGTGGCACCCCTAGCCCCACCCCTGTTATGCACCAGACTGATGCTGGTATATTCTTTTATAGGGAGGGGGGGCAGGCTTTCACACCACACACAGACAAGGGCTTAACGTGGTGTCATGGCTGAGCCTTGGCACGCCTTCATTCAAATTAAGCCCTGGAAAGAGCTTATAATGCAAATGACCTAACTCCCCTTCTGTAGAGTAGCGGGAGTGACTTTGCTCCCTGTGTTAAAGGGGAACTGGGGACTCTTAGTAAGGGTGTCCTCCCTTAGGTCATATATTTAGTCAGAACTGGCTACAGTCCTAGGAGGACTGAATCCAGGAATTTCTCCTTGCTGCTTTCCATACAGACTTAGGGAAACTTTTATTTTCCTCCCTCGCTTCTTCTGCTTTGGTTAACTCAGCCAGAGCAGGGGAGGCGATAGTCTCCTTGGAGTGCAGCAATTAACATCTCTCTCGGCATCTTTGTAATTGGCAGGCAAAGAAATCAGTGGGTTCCAAAACTTTCCCAAACACCTTTCAGCATCTCAGCCCTCTCCTCTGCTGTGCAGGTGCATGGCACGTGCCATGGCATCTCCTAAACTTGGCAGCCGCACAAACACATGTAGCATAATAGCTGGTTTTATAAGCAAGGCAGTGTTGCGCACCAGCGTGCTGCTGGATGACAGGATCGAGCATGTGGATTGCCCGCCAAGTGTTGATGAAAAGTTACACCGATTCTTAATTCACAGCCTCCAATTTCTCCTCTGTTCCTGTGCTCATTTTCTTTATCAGCAGGGGATGATTTAGATTTTTCAAACTGATTAGCGCCGTTAAACTGTGGGAGCACATTGTGCAGTGCTTCAAATGATTTTAACCCTTTGACTGCTGGGCCTCACTTACACTCCCATCATGGAATGCGGCGGCATATATTTGCGAGTGTGGATGTTCCATTTGAACATCGCCACTTTAGGCACTTATATCCAAGGCAGCCCTTGTGAGGCACGTTCGGTCCTCTTGGCAAGGTACAGGACACACCCAATAAATCAATTCATGCTTGCTCAAGTATGCAGATAACACAACTGGAAAAGGTACAGAGAAGGGCAACAAAGTTGATCAAGGGTGGAAAGCAAGTTCCAGAGGAGGAGGGGCTCAAACGTTTAGGGCTCTTCAACTTAGAAAAGAGGTGGCTGAGATGAGTCTGACAGAGGTTTATAAAATTAAGATTGGTGTGGAGAAAGTAGATACCATCCCTACCCAATAGCACTATTTACCTATTTACTATATCCCCTGTTTTTCTACACTTTCTCCAGAAGCAGTCATTACTGACCACTGTTGAAGGCAGGAAACTGGACTAGATGGACCATTGTTCTGGATTACAGACATCCCATATCTCACAATATCTCCACTCTCTCTCTGGTCCCTCCTTCACTCTCTCCCGTTCCCTCCCCATAAAAAACTCTGGGGATGGGATGGGGTGGGGGTGGGGGTGATTCCTTGCTCCTTAAGGCTAAATCTTCTAAAAGGGCTCGATGTGAAGTGCACAGCTTAGAACCATTTTAAGCATGTCTGGGAAACCATAGACACTTAAAAATAATTACAGCACATGGAGGCTTTTTTTACCATGCCAATCATTTATACATTTCCAGCTGAGAAAACTTTAAAGAACACCACCTACTGGCTTCTCTTCAGTCCATTTAGTACTGCTGCTGCCTGTGGCTTACAAGGGCTGCTCTGTTCAAGACTCAGCTGTGTTGGTAAGAATGTTTAAGTACATGCACAGTGAACCAGTCTAGCCTTGGTTAAGTGGGAACAATTCCCACTGACTTTAGAGGAAGTTTGTTCTCATATCTGAAGACAATGGCATAGTAAATATGACATGGTGGGGGCGGGGACAGGTCTGTTAACTGGCTACTGTTTCTGTCCACAGATTGACATACAATGGGTGCCTTAAGACACAATGGCAAGGGGTGGTGGAATGTGTGTTGACACCATTCTCTGACCCACATCTGCCCCCTTTACTGTTTTCCATGTTCAGGAGCTAATCAGGGTCCTGCCTGTCATTTGCACCTGGCAGAAGCACTCCCATGGAATTATGGGAGTTGTAGTCCATGCGGGAGAGCGGTTGGGTCTGCCTGTTTCTCCACTCTGTACTGCAGCTAAACAGATAATTCTTCACTGCTCACCCTCACCCCACCACCCTGGGTGCTCTGGGAGAGAGCACGCCGATGGTATACAGCAAGGAAAGAACTATTTTGCGGGAGTTAGGAGCCAGAGTGGAGGTTTCAGGGCAGACAGACCGGAAATGGCTGTGAACACATGTCTTTAGACACAACTTTAGCCACGGGGACAGGGGAAACACTCAACTCCTCCACCTGATACATCTGTGCAACCAATGAGGAGTTAATGGGAGGGTAACAGGAGATAAACCAGTGGCCAAAAATAGCAATGGAACTTAAACAAAATGCACAGCTACGTGGCAAATGTCCTAAGCACCCAATCGCCATTGTGTCTAAAGATGCCCATCGTTGTGCGTGTGTATTTGTGTGTGTTAATTGTTTGTTTTATTCCACCCGGTCACTTGTCAAGCTACAAATAGATATAGGAGGTATAGAGCGCTCAGACCCCCATTAAAAGCTTTTCCTTGCTATGATGGTTTGGAAAGAGGCCCTTTATTGGACAGACTGCCTACATGGGAGAGAGAGGAAACAGTATGAGTCAGCAAGGGGAAAAGGATAGAAAAATATGTAGAGACAGGAGATGAGGTGCAGCTTGGATTAACCAAATCATCATGATGCTGCATACTCAAGTCACCTGGAAACCTCCCCCTCCCCCATGAGAACTGGAGGTGAGATTAAATGAATACAGTTGCATTTGTGGCCTTCCAGAGTAGGAGGTTGAAGCAGGGGAGCTGGTTAGAACATAGCTATCTTGGGAGGCACTGAATACTTCATTTTTCTGGCAATGCACAGGTAACAAGAAGCAGAATTCTGCCTGGGATAAGGGCAGAGCTACCAAATTTGTTAAAGGGATAGTACATCACAAATACCTGCAGTGACTATTGTATCTAACGATTTCACCTGCTTTGAATTGGGTCCAACAAAGACCATTAGACAGTTCCCACTTCATTCCTCAAAATGAATAGGCATTTCAGTTATTTTGTCTTTAGCATTGTTATTTTGGCTTTGGCCATAAATAAATTCATTCATTCATAGTATTGTGATCACTTTGGTATTTCAGTTTGCAATAGCACGGAAACAAAGTAACCAAAGTTACTGAAATACCCAGACTAAATTAACCAAATAAACAGATGCACAAATATCACTTCCTTGTTGAAGAATTAGTTGGATATTCAGAGAGCTATCTGAAAATGTGAATCATATTGAGTGCAGCCACACAAGACGTTATCCCACATTGGGCAATGTTAACACGTGATGCTATGGCGTGTATGCGGAGTGGGCAACCAGCTACTATGAGATGTGTCCTCCCCAAAAAGCCTGGGACGCAGCATGTAGTAAAGTTTCCCAAAGTGGGATAATGCTGTCCAAAGTGGGTTAACAGCCTTCCTCCTGTTTGGCTGGGTCGTGCAGCCCTGCTGCAATGTGAGGTCAGTGGATTGGGTTGGGAGAAGCATGCTCTTCCTGCCTGCCTAATAGCTGATCATGGGGCAGAGGGGGCTGGGATGAGCAAACACCCTCTTTCCAAGCCCCCATCCCCCATGATCAGCTATTAGGTGGTGGGGAAGAGGGTGTCCACTCCTACCGGACTCCTTCCTTCCAATCAGTGGTGGATGGGTGGGAGGAGTGCATATACTCCTCTCAGGCCTCCCTCCCCAGATCTATTGGTCCAAGAGTTGATCAGGGGAGGAGGTGCCCAGAGGAATATGCAAGCTCCTCCCCAGCCCTCTCCACCTTCCTCCACTCCCACCCCCCAACAGCTGCCTAGCGCTAGCTGCCCAGCTGCCTAGCTGTACTCAATTCTGAGTACAGCAGGAGTCCAGGCATCAAGGCCCATGTGGCTGGCTCCTCAGCCCACCCTGGAGCATGGAGGAGGTGGTGATGGCCACAGTGGGGTTGACCAAAGTGTGGTGGCTTGTCCTCCATGAGGCACGCAGGGGATCAGTGCCCCAGCATGTATGTTTGTAACCTATAATGTGTTTGTAGCAAGACGAGGGCCCCCCAGGGTTAAGTCCCTGCAGGATCAGACCCTGGGATTTGTAATCAGGCAGACGTCCAATGGGAGGGAGTTCCACAACCACAGTGCAGCCACAGAGAATGCCCTCCACAAGGTTGACACCTGAGAAACCCGGGGGACCACAAGGAGGGTGCCCCCAGCCGACTGCAGGGGCCGATCCAGGCCCCGGAGGGTGAGGTGGTCCAGCAGGTAGGCGGGGCCCAGGCCATTCAGGGCTTTAAAGGTCAACACCAACACCCTGAATTGGGCCCGGAAGACTATAGGCAGCCAGTGCAGAGAGTGAAGCACTGGTGTAATATGCTCGCGTCGGCCCATCCGCATTAGGAAATGAGCCTCTGCATTCTGCACCAGCTGCAGCCTCTGAGCTGGTACCAAGGGTAGCCCCACGTACAGTGCGTTACAGTAGTCCAGTCTCAAGGTAATAAAAGCATGGACAATTGTGACTAGGCTGGAGTCTGAGACATACGGCTAAAGCCGACGCACCAGATGTAATTGGAAAAATGCCTGTTTCGCCACAGCCGCCACCTTGGGTTCCAGGCAGAGCTGTGGGTCCAGGAACACCCACAGACTCCGAACCTGAGATACCAGGGCAGGACAGATCCCATCAATAATGGGAGCCACCACTTCCCTGGCCTTCCCCATGACCATCACCTCCGTCTTGTTGGGATTTAACTTCAGACGGTTCGCCTTCATCCACTCCCCCACAGCTGCCAAGCACCAGGTAAGCACCGAGACTGCCAGGCCTGAGTCGGGTGAACATGAGAGATAAAGCTGGGTGTCATCAGCATACTGATGACATCGTACACCAAAGTCCCTAACAAGAAACAACCTCCCCCAAAGGCTGCATGTACACATTGAACAAGAGAGGGGACAAGATGGAACCCTGTGGGACTCCACACATGAGGCTCCGGGTAAACAATGAAAAATCACCCAGGACCACACGCTGGCTGGACCCTTCAGCCAGGAAGCAGCAGAACCACAAGAACGGTCCTGCCAATCCCTGCCTCGTCCCGCAGCCAAGTGACCAACAACTCATGAACAACGGTATTCAAATGCAGCTGAGAGATCTAATAGGATCAACAGGGTCGAATGACCCCAGTCCAACTCATGGGAGAGGTCATCAACGAAGGCCACAAGTGCAGTCTCTGTGCCATGTCCAGGGTGAAAACCTGACTGTAAGGGATCAAGAAAGTTAATCCGGTCCAGATGCTCTTGCAACTGCTGAGCCACCACCCGCTCAATAACCTTCCCTAAAAAGGCCAGCTGATAGCTGGCCAGGACGCCAGCATTGAATGATGGTTTCTTGAGCAGAGGCCACACCAGCGCCTTCTTAAGGCAGTCCGGCACACTGCCCTCCCCCAGGGAGGTACTGACAATCCCCGCCAGCAACGGCCCTAATGTCTCCTGGCTGGCCTTGACCAGCCAGGACAGGCATGGGTCTAATTCACAATCAGTGGCTCAGACAGACCCCAGGGCATCCCCCGCATCTGAGGATGACACATTCTGAAATTCATCCCACAAAACAGGACAAGGCGGGGCTTCTACTGCCTGTGGGTCACCCACGGCTAAAAGTGTTGCATCAAAATTGTGGTGGATCTGAGTGATTTTATCTGCAAAAAAGTCCACAAACAAATCACAGTGGGCATTCAATTACTCTAAATCCAGGCAGAAGGAGGCCAGACTGACCAGCCCCCTCACCACCCGGAAGAGCTCTGCTGGGCATGACTTAGCAGATGCAATGAGGGCAGCAAAGAAAACTTTCTTTGCTGCTTGCAGTGTAACAGCATAGGTACGTAACCAGACTCTATGCCGCAATTGGTCAACTTCAGCACACGAGTGATGCCACCGTTACTCTAACAGCTGCCCATCCAGCTTCATCTGCCACAGCTCCTCCGTATACCATGGGAACCTGCTTGTCGGCGGTTCGAGAGCAGACACCTGGGAACCACCCAGTCAGTGGCCTCCACCAATATGGAATTCCACATGGCCACGAGGTCATTGAGTGAGCAGTCATCGAGATCAGAGGATACATCCCATAGAGTACTCTGGAACCTGCTACGTTCCATAAGCCGTCAGGGGTGAACCATCCTAATTGGTTCTGCACCCTCCCAGGGCCTGACATGCACCAGGATACCTGCCTGGAGGATATAATGATCCATCAATGACAAGGGTTCTGCTAACAACTTCAAATTATGTCTCTCCACCCTTACTTCTGCTATCTCCCTTGCTAGACAACACTACTATGCCTCCCGCATTGAGTCCTGTTCTCGGGACCCTCGC